>VHZZ01000216.1:197260-210464 GCA_009801015.1 Silene noctiflora
AGGGAGTAATTAATTAGAAGAAATGATCATGAGGTTCATTTACCCTAAAATCAAGCAGCCAATGAAAAGCCTCTAAATGCTTTGGCTTTTAAGTAAAAACAACGCATTAGCTCGACATTATAAAAACACAGAAATATTTAGTTTTTTAAATAACGAATTATATTTTTTTTTCTTTTATGAATTGGCTTGTCTATATTTTACTTGTTATTATTCATTCGGTTTGTTATTTTTTAATTTTTTTTAATTTATTAGTTTTAAATTTATTAATTTGTAGTTGTTGAACATATGAATTTCTGTATAGATTTTTTTTTTTTTTTGTGTTTTCTTTTTTAGCATAAATTTTATGTAAATAAACTTTTTATCATTAACAAATGAATATGAATATTCTGAAATCTGGGGTCCATTTACCCTAAAATCAAGCAGCCAATGAAAAGCCTTTAAATACCTTTTTTTTTTGTAGATAAGGGATTAATATAATACCGCTCTGGCGCTCTGACCCTTAAAACCGTCCATAGAGGGCGACATAAATGAGAAACACCCCATTATTTGAAGTAATTGTAGCACACAGTTTTGACCATAAAAATGAATTGGGGCAGCTTAGATTTATGGCTAAAAGTCCTTGTCATCCATTATACCATTTATTCATTGCTACCTTTCTGAGTGAGTCTCTCCGTATACGCTTTGTCAGCATCATAATCGCCCTTATAATTCCCTTCATATCCGGAAAAAAAAATCACCAAACAGTCCACTCATATGAAATAACACTTACTGTTAAATACTCCCTCCAATTTTCTGTTTTCTTCCCATTTCTCTAATATATATGAGAAATATTTTAATAAAAATGGGAAGCATCAGAATCGCCCTTATAATTCCCTTTACACTCGAAAAAAAAAATTGTAAAACGGTCCACTCATATGAAATAACACGTACTGTTAAATACTCCCTCCATTTTTCTGTTTTTTTCCAATTTCTCTAATATATATGAGAAATATTTTAATAAAAATGGGAAGAAAATAGAAAAATGAAGGGAGTATAAATCCACAGATAATAACTATAGTGCATAACGACCTTATAATATGTATATACCCCTTATATATCATTATCTTTACATTAAGATACATTTGTTATGTTTAAAATGGATATGATACATGCATCCTCGATCGAGTAAAGATGAAAGTCGAATTTTAGGGGTATCATGTGCATTTTTCGTATAATGTATAATTATTAATTATTAATAAAAAAACTGAACCAACCCGGACCGAACCCAACTAGCTAGTATTATTTTCTTTGGCAACATAATAATTCAATAGTTATTCTAGTAATTAAAATGGTCATAAGTTTAGTCTCGATAATACTTTGATAAAACGACTTTTTTTGGCAAATACTTTAATAAGAAAATCACTATTTTGGCGAACAGAAATTCTTGTTGTATACGGACACATCAATCTTAAACAATAAATTAGATCAAAATATCAAATAGATGGATGAGATAAAACGCAATATATCCAGGGATTAACAAGCTTTTGTCTCATCTGCCTATATTGCATAATATTTGACCCATTTTACTTTTAAAACGGATATAACCGTCTTAAAGAAAATCACCGATTTGACAAAAGACCTAACTAAGCTTAAAAAGGTATGAATAGAATTGTTGATATTTTGATAATCACTATGTTGTGTCTGTGACGGGTTAAAAATCACTCATACAGGCATATAAGATAAAAATAACACAAATTCTCATTGAAGACGGGCACTACCGTCACAAGCTGAAGACGGATAGTGCCCCTCTCACAATATGCAAGTTGCATTATCCATGTGACGCTCCACTTGCTTTCCCACTTGCTTTATTGTGAGAGGCTAGTATCCGTCTTCAGCTTGTGACGGATAGTTTCCGTCACAAGCACGGCGCTTTGTAAAAATAAAGTGTCTAAAAAATTACAAATCATTTATCTTTATCTACCATGTAGGTAGACCAGGCAAAAGTAACCCGACCCGTTTGGCCCGACCCGAAAAGGCTGACCCGACACCCGAAATGACCCGAACTACATCACCTGAATGTGACCCGAAAACCCGAACTGACCGGCCCAATCCGAACATACCCCAGCATTCTTGACCCGTAACTGACCCGACCCGACCCGAAAATGACCCGTTTTAAAACCGCTCAACCCGAAAATGACCCGACAAAACATAACTCTAATTGAACCGAAAAGACATGAAATGACTTTTTCTCTCTTATTGATTGACCCGAAAATGACCCGACCCAAAATAACCCGACCCGCTTGACCCGAAACTACCCTGACTACAAACCCGAAGTAGACCCGAAACCCGAAATGACCCGAGCCGGCCCGAATTAACACGAAATCAATGAATGACCCGAACTGATCCGACTCGAACTGGCTCGACTCGAACCCGACCCATTGACCTGTTTTGCCAGGTCTACATATAGGTTTTATTTGACCCGTCATAAGCTTGTGACGGATATTATCCGTCCAAACGATAATTTGTGTTTGACAATAAGCATTGAATAGCTTTGAACGAAGCTGTTAGTTGTTGCATTTATATAGAGGTCAAGATCTGTGAATAGTTATTGCCATTTGCACGGTTCTAGCATTAAAACTGTAGTACCAAATTCCATAACAATTGCTAAGGGTCCATCAATCTTCAATCACCATTAAAGCTTAGTAATGTCTGTACAAATTAGTTAGTTCGAGTTATTTATGGATAATAACGAGTGACTCGATTTTTAATGGATTTGAACAAACACGCAAAAATATGTAATTTAACGTGTTATATTTAAAGAGCGGATATGGACATCATAGAAACCTGATAACTTGTCCAATGATTCAATGAACTATATTCGTGTTTAAATTAATTTTCTTTCTTAAATTGTATAAGGTTTCCATTTCCTCGGAAATTGAAATCCCGCTCTCATATTTCTGTAAGATTGTCTTATGCAAAAGTTGCGTAAAACTAATCTATGTACTACAAATAATGACCCATTTCAATGAAATCTTTTAATTAAAAGATCCGTTTTAACAAACTTCTTGCGTAAGGTCGTCTCAATTACTCGAGAATTTATACTCTCTCCGAGTATATACCGATTCCGTCAGCCACCACCTACAATCCTACAACTCTAACTTCTTTTTTTTTTTTTTTTTGGTTTTTTCTCTAATTAGTTTCTTATCGTGTGTTTAGGACAGACGTTAGAAAAACCGACAATAAAATACCAATAAAAAGGTGAATTCTCAAACATAAAATTCAAGTTAGGTAAACATGTCTATGTTTTCAAATGAAAGGTAAACAGTAAAATATTGTATGAAATATCTACAATGGCAATAAAACCTAACCAGAAGCTTCAGCTTCAGCTTGAGACCTACTGATAAACTGCATGCACATCGGCGGTTTAATTCCGGCTAATGCCAATAACGAACTTGGCAACGACCAAATTCCGTCTCCACAAATTAACCCTGATGCAACTGCTGGTGCAAATGCATCAGCCTGTGCCTTATTACTGTACTGCCAAATAAACAATATCAAGCTCCCTACACACATGTCAATAACAAAGTACCCTCCCAAGTAAAAGGGTACTGCCATCGCCATTGGGATTGGTACAAACCGCGCATATTTCTTCCCTGCGAAGGCTTTAATCATGTTCAAGGCAATAGCGAATATGAAAAGTATGATGCAGAGTTTAATGCAGTGTTTAGGAAGAGCACCAACCCCAACGACACCTACACTGGCTATGCTCCTGTAGACTTCCCCGTATGGGGCGGGGTACTGAGACCCTGGGAGACCGAGATCAGGGAAGGCCTTGTAGAAGATCCAGAAGACGCAAGGGGTCATTATGCATCCCATTGCAGTCCCAATGATTTGTGAAACAAACATGGATCGCGGTGATGCCAGGGTTAGGTACCCTGTCTTAAAGTCTTGTGACAGGTCTGATGCTGTGGAAACAATGTTCATCATGACTCCACAGGCGGCTAGTCCGGCTACAATACCGCCTTGGGAGGCTCCAACCCAACCTCCAATCACGAAAATCCCGAGTTTCCCATAGGTTGAGGCTAAGGACCAGTCTGTAAGCCCACATCCGTATGCATTGCAAAATGCCAGGACAGGAGCAACCATGTACATTATCAGAACATGGTACCATTTCAGTTGGTGGAAGATAAGCGGGACTACAGCGATAGCCAGAACGGCAAGGGTGGTATAGCCGACTACTGCGAACCATGTTGGGATTTGGTCTTGGAGAAAGTATTTTATTCTTCGTTCCTCGTCATATGATTTATACTCAGTCACTTCCAGTGTGGTGTCGGAAGGCAGAACACCCGTGTTTTTCTTTCTCAGTTGCTTGCGCAGTCCGTTTAGTGTTCGACCAAAGACCATGACGAAATTGAAGAGTCCGTCACCAAGAATGATAGCTATCGAAATAAAAACCTGCCACCAAAATCACTTATATTTTATCATTAGTTCGCTGTTGTTCATACATCGGTTTTCAAAGATATTACTAACAAACTGATCTGAACGTACTTAGACCGATTTAAAGGACGAAATACGTACCCTGTAACCTTGTAGACCATGAAGGCTAGAGTCTGAGAGTTCACTACTGTACCAGTGTCCCTTCCTTGTTCCGATGAGGGGCCACATTATACCCCATGATAAAATTGCTCCAATCAGCATCGATATATTTATGCTATAAGGGCATATCATTCCCACTCCCACATATGTTGCAGAGAAATCAAAATAAAATCTGTGTATAATGTTTACGAAAAGTCAGTGATACGTGAATACGTGATGCGCATCACTAGGGCCAAAACCAGTCAGCATTATAACAAGATAACTGAGCTACAAAGACGAGAGGAAGCTGTAATTATGCGCACTTGTTTTTAAAGGCTTTTAGACCGAATGTAGGAAAAGTTGAAAATCCGCAACTGTCTGTCGCTGCGAAGAACCACTGGAAGACTCCCCATAAGAAACTGAATGAGAAAAATTTGCCTAATTCCTTGACCTGCTGCCTGTGGTTCAGGAATACAACAGACAATTTTAAGACAGTGTCGAATGTATTATATTATCGGTCTGTTAATCACAATCAGTTAATAGGAGTATGTCAAAGTGTTACAGTACTTGGCTAATTTGGCACCCTTTGGAGTGTGGAAGCTGTTGATAAGGATGGCTGTCGCAGTTCCGCTTGGATAAGAAAGTTTGAAGTCGATAACCATTATCTGCGAAAAAAAACAGTAAACCAGTAATTCAGAGACGGGTTAATGCCAATGGATTCGCTAATTAATGCTATGCTGTCTGTTTTACGCAATTTTATTGTAAGACAGTCCCTTAGAAGACTTGATGACAATCATCGCGTAAAGACTGAAGGGTAAAAAAACAGTAAACCAGTAATTCAGAGACGGGTTAATGGATTCGCTAATTAGTGCTATGCTGTCTGTTTTACGCTACTTTTTTGTAAGACGGTCTCTTAGAAGACTTAATAAAATCATCGCGTTAAGACTGAAGCGTACAGAAACAGTAAACCAGTAATTCAGAGACGGGTTAATGGATTCGCTAATTAATGCTATGCTGTCTTGTTTTACGCAGTTTTATTGTAAGACAGTCTCTTAGAAGACTTGTTGGCAATCATCGCGTAAAGACTGAAGCGTAAAAAAACAGTAAACCAGTAATTCAGAGACGGGTTAATGGATTCGCTAATTAATGAAATGCTGTCTGTTTTACGCAATTTTATTGTAAAACGGTCTCTTAGAAAACCTGATGAAAATCATCGCGTAAAGACTGAAGCAACGAAAACAAAGGAAATGACTAATGATACAGAAAGCTGACCTTACGAAGCGGAACGACTGAAAACAGGCCAACGAAGCTAACAACAAACATGAAACCAATCATCCAACTAAGAGCAAGGGTCTTGGTGTTTCCGGGTCCGAATTTGTCACCTCCTGCTTTCGAAACTGTCTCCGTCATTCCCATGATATAACTCCCAGCCCCTCCTGCACAACCAACAGAGTATAAGAACACGTAATTTGTACTTCCTCCATTCAAATGAATTTCATACGGTTTTTTGATATACGTGAGGTATATTTTAATCAAACATATGAAACTCATTTGAAACGAGGGCTCCCAGCCCCTCCTGCACAACCAACAAAGTGTAAAAACACGTAATCATACGGTTTTTTTAATATATGTGAGGTATATTTTAATCAAACATATTACGAGGTAAAATATGTGAACATTAGTAGAGTAAGCGCTTAGTAGCGCGCTTTTTTATGATATTAAATCAATTGTTACAAAATAAAACGGTTTTCTATATCGCCCTCTCACATCCATTGGAATCTTGTAACGTTACATAATACGATGTTAGAGGAGGGTATCGAGATTCGATAGTAGAGTTTCTATATAACCCTCTCACATCCATCCGTCCGTTACATAATACACGTTATATAATATCGATTCGAGTTTCTATATCACCCTCTCACATCCATCCGTTACATAATACACGTGAGAGGAGGGTATCGAGATTCAATAGTAGAGTTTTAACGTTAACGTCATTTAAGTCTATATTTTTTCTTCCTTTTAAAGGGAACTATAAAAGCGATTTTAATTTACCGTCAAATGACTATGTGCGCACTTTTTAGACAACAACAAAATCTACAAACCCGTCCAAAAAATAATGTATACTTTTATTTTTTTTAATTTAGGAAATTAATATGAGTTAAGAAAAGTCTAATTAAATTTAACCGTCTAATTAACTCATCAACTCGAATAAGATCGTTATATAATACTATGGCTGAAGATCGCTATCACTTTAAAAATCGCATCTAAGGTTATTTAGGTAAAATAGGATTTTATTTTAAAATACTCGTAATATTCATGTAAAATGATTTTATATAAGAACTATTACACATGATAATAGTAGACTACCGTAAATTAATCTTAATATTTGTTTCCTTGTTTTTCTCATTCAATTTACATTAATTATAGTAATAAAACAATTTTCTACGGATTCAAATTTAAAAGGCAAAATATACGCATCAATATTCCCAAATAGAAAATAAAATCAAACTACAATAAATCAAGAATTAAATCAACTTGATATATTAAGTAAAAAATCAAAATCGATTTTGACTCGATTTAAATACATTTTGTCTAGGTTCAAAATAATTTATCGAAACCAAAATAAAAATAGAGTGATAGAGTATATCTTTTAAGAGACGATCTTACAATTAGACTAAAATCATTTTTTCCGTAAAAACTTGGAATTAATATATTAATAAATTTAGTAAAAAATCAAAAACTTGGAATTAATATATTAATAAATTTAGTAAAAAATCAAAATTTAGTAAAAAATCAAAATAAATCGATTTTGACTGGACTTAAATACATTTTGTCTAGTTCAAACGTATTTTATCGAAATCAAAATAACGAGTATATTTCTTGAGAGACGATCTGACAATTAGATTAAAATCATTTTTTTTGTAAAAACTCGGATTAATATATTATTAATATTTTTATTATTAAAGTATTTCTAAGGAATTAAACACGCCTATAATTACGTGTCAAATACTACAATTATTTCAATAGATTAAACAATTTAATTCAATTTTTTAAGTAACAAAGTACATTTTAATTCGATTTTTAACTTTTAAGTGCCAAAGTACAGTCGATTGCACCACATCAGACTTGTAACGTAAAAAACAAAATATACGTCGAAAAAAAAAATGAAATGAAGGAAGTACAAACCGGAAAAGGCAATTCCAGCCGAAGCGACGACACAAGTTTGAATAACAGTATTCTCTTGACGAGTAAAAGGTTGTTTAAGCATTCCGAATTTCTCCAAAAATTTAGTCCATGTCTTGACAAAGAAAAACCCTAATAACCCGGCCGAAACATTTAACGACGGGATAATTCCCGTCGTTAAATTCAATTTCATTACGATAAATGTGCATAAAATACTGAGTATAAAACTCACTACGAATGCTCTAACGGTTAATTGTTCTTGCCACGTTGGCACTTCTTTATCGGCGAATACTCGCTCGACCGTATCCTTCTCCTTCTCCACCAATTCCTCGTCTCGATTCATTTTTAAAATGTTCGAAGATTATTTTGGGACGGAGAAAGTCGTCGTAATTTTTTTTATAATAAATTTTTGGGGGATGGTATGGTTTATTATATAGTGTATTTTGGGTTTTATAGGGGTTGGATGTGAGCTGTTATATTAAGTTTATTACATTAATATATATATGGAAAACGGATCGAAATACAACTTTATTACTAAGAAAAATTGGTAAGAAAAAAATTCTGTTTTACGATAAATTTTGGGTAGAACTGTTTTACAGGTGGGGAATTTTAGAGGGTAGGATTATGAGAGTATCTTTTTTTTTTAATTGAGAATTAATTTATTGTTGAATATTTTGAGGGAATCTTTACAAATATAGAATGTTTTTTTTTTCAACGTTGAAAATGTTAATTTAGGAAATAATATTAAATGTGTGAGGTGGATATAGCATGGGTTTAGCTGGAGGTTACTTGTGTTTCTATTTTTGGATTAAGGGGATTATATATTTATATATTTATATGATTGTAATTAATCTTTGTAAATTGTAAATTTGTAAATATGAGATGTGTGTATGTTGATTCAAAAATTAAAAAAGATTTCTTAGATATATATGTGTTCTAATCTTCACTGAAAAAAAAAAATAATAAAAGAAAAATCTTTTTTACCGGTTTTATGTATTATTTACGCATGGATTTTTTAAAGATTGATTTATTAAATTAGTTTAAATCCCGTGCAATAAATGCACGGTATATATAGTTGTTCTTTTTTTTTTTTTTTTTTTAATATGATTTTGTGATATTTCATTATTGTCCATATTTCTCGTTATTGTATTTTGCTTTGTCGACAATTACTCAAGAGAATTGAGTAATATGCTGAAATGTATTTTAAACAAAATATTTTTTATATCACAAAGCTAATGATTTTAATCTTTAAATTATCTTAATTATTATTTTTTGTCACGAAAGTAATAATAGTGATTTACAGTTTGTTTTATATTTAGTATGTATCAAGTCATTTTCACATAATAGTATCAATGAAAGATTTAGCAATTTGTAATTTTATATAAATTTTATTTATATTTTAATTAAGAGATTATAGTCTAGAGATAAGTGAAAATAATATAATTTGATGAAAAGATTAATTTTGATGAACATACCACTATACCAGCTAGTCTTCCTTAAGACGGATAGCTTCACTAGTTATCATGTGTACAACATACAACTAGTCTTCCTTGTATTATATACAAATATATTTAGACTCCGCGTCCAAGTCTTAATATGAGTCGTAAGCGGATTATACATATGATGTACTAAATTAGATGGTATAATTTCTAAGCATTTAGACAAGTTTTCGAATTTTGTTTTTAATTTATGAGTTTTATTATAAAGTTTTTAAGTTTATTTTACTTGAACATTAAACTCAAAAAATTACATTATAACTCAAAAAAATTATATATAAGCTCAGAAAAATTTGAGTTTTGACGTCAGAAAACTAAAATGTAATTTATAAACTTTATAGAACTCGGAAAAAAATACCCGAAAATTCAAAACTCAGTAAGTATGAGATAATTCATCTGATGTATAATCTTTTTTCTCCGATATGAGTGTCACTTCACAAAATCGATTCGATCCATTTAATCTCTTGTATTAACATTTAGTTAAAAAAAACTATTTTTTCAAGAAAATCATATTCCGTATGTAATTCATTAATTAACTGTATAAGCAGTGGCGTACCAATCTTAAAGGAATGAGGTCTCGAGACCGCGCACATTTTTTTAATCTTACCGTATTGTATGCCAGCATATATGTATGTACAATTATACTAATTTTTATCACAAAAACTTCTGAGAGACGGTCTCTCAATAGTGTTATTGAGATACCTCTCACATGATGGGGTGAGGGACCCACTGTTTTTTCTATTTTTCTATTATGTCTCTCACTAAATTAGTGAGATTAGTGAGAGACGGTCTCTCACGAGACCTACTGAATTTTTATTATGCAAGACCCTATATTGTTACTGGTTGTTCTTAAATTTACGTTATGACCACATCGATTAAATTTCCTATGTACACCACTTTGTTTAATTAAAACAATTTTACACGAGAATTTCTCCAATATTAACTCAATGTCATGATCAACCTTTCCTTGTTTCACCGATATAGAATATAGATACACCTAGACTTGGCAAAATTGACCCAACCTGAATGATCTAACTTGAATAATTCGACCTGCCACTCGAATTCTATACCCGACCTTGACCTGACCCAATATAATCCAACCTGATGTCCTGAATGTTTATTGTTACACATTGATTATTATCTATAAATAACTTGATAATAGTTATCCCGAAAATGCTAAACCCGAGATGACCCGTCCCGAACTCTTGCAACCCAAAATTGACTCGACCCAAACTGAACCCGATCCGGCTAACTCGTTTGTGTATATTAATTATTATTAATAAATAACTTGATAATAGATACACCATGCATATGATTCAGTAAGGGATTTCTAATAGTTGTTCTGAAAATGAATTGAACCCGAATTCTTCCAAATCAAAATTAACCAGATCCAGACTGAATTCAATCTAATTAACTCGTTTGCCAAGTCTAGATACACCGTGCATATGATTCGGTAGGGGGGATTTGATGATTTGATGATCTTATTATTATTTCATAGTCGAAATCTGAAAGGATCCCTTAGTAGCACGTCAAGTTTGTACGTAATGGTATCACCTGAAAAAGACGTTGATTCATTGATTCATTGATTCATTTCTCGTTACGCAAGATATCCTACACTTACGTAKGATTGATTTATACTTGTACTCTTATTTTCATTGGTCAATTCTTTACATTTCTTAATATATATATATGGATATATATATACCTATATACATAACTTTACTATGACTTAAAATCAAATCGCACTAATTTGTTCTTGAGAATTTTTGTGGATTTATACTAAGTTATTATTCCATATTAAAGCTTGATTGCAAGAGTGTTTTTTGCAAGCTTTTGGAAGATTCTGATCTCGTATATATTGGTAAGTTTAAACTCGTTTTTTAACTGAATGTTGGAGTGTATTAGTTTTGAATAAGTTTGAATAAACGGGTTAAACATAGTTAATGATGTTATACCTAACACATTCTATGAGTCACTAATAGTTACGAGAAAAAATTCTTATTTTATATATACAGACACGAACATTTTAATGTTGATGATTATGTAGTTGATATGTCATTTTCGATAACTGTAGAGGGTGCTCTTGTTAAAAAGGTTCGACTTTTTGTTATGTTTATCCCTTGTTAGTTGTTATGCGTCTGATATTTACAAAATGGCTAAGTTATCATTACATCGTATATCTAGACTTATCTTGAAGTCAATAATCAACTAATTATATTTATAGACACTTACCCAAAGCCACCACCCTTCTTCCCACAACCTTCGACGTGAAAGGGTGGTGGCTTTTTAAGCTAAGTAACTATTCTTCTCTAATATCTCGGTACTCCATTTGTCTTGCAATACGATTCATATACACTCTCCTTTTTATATCCTCTCACAATATTACTCGCAGTTTGTTTGTTATTCGTGATCACTATAATTTATGGCGTTATATACTTCTCATCTTATATTTTTGTCATTGTTAATTTCCGTATCCCAAGTTTGTGACCGTTACAAGCAAGACGATCCGAATACTCAATTAACAAGTGAGAGTGAACTTTAAAAGGGAGCATAGGGAATATTTGATTTTTTTTTTTAAAATTAAACAAATATAAATAGCAACTAGGATATTTTTTCCAAGTGTGTGATTGGCCTCTAGATCACTTTTGGCAGTAGGCTTTTTCTTTGCTAGTCCAATGACACTCATATAAAGTATTATCGAATATTCTCGGTTAAGATTGTTTTAAGTTAAAAACGATACTTATAAGTGATTTAAATAAGACAAATATAATAAATGGATTATGAGAAATTTAACTTTAAGACGGTGTTAAAAAAGACCTACTAATAAAGTATTGTTATGCATGATTTACATCATTGATTAATTTAGCATTATTTGATATAACATGATTACTAGTTTAGACCTCTGTGCAATAAATGCACAGTATTAGAGTTTCTTTTATTTTTAATAAATTATTTATATAATAGTAGTATTTGTTCATATTTATCGCCTTAGTATTTTGTTTTGTTGAAATATATTATAATTTTTTTTTTATACCACAAAGCTAATAATTTTAGTTTTTAAATTCTCCTAATTTTTGTTGTCACAAAAGTAATAATAGTTGATTTACAATTTTGTATAAATTTTATTTATATTTTAATTAAGATATTATAATTTACAGTTTAGTGAAAATAATATAACTTGACTTAATTTTATTGAAAAGATAATAAATTAATGAAATAAAATATAATTATTAGTTTCCTTATTTAATGAATACATTTAATTGTATTTAGCTTCCTTATTTAAGAAAATGCTTTTTAATAGATAGAGGATTTTTAGTTTCGTAATATAATTTGACCGAGTATAAGACATGTATTAAGAGTTTTAAGACATTTGATCATGTCAACATATTACAAATTTTGGATATTATGATGAAATGTGAATATGTGATCATGATTTGTGAATATATCTTGGTGATATCATTTTACTTCATTGAGTTGTAAGGAATTGTTCATGACAAAATAATTATTTTTGACTAATGTTTTTTTTGCCTTAATTAATTTTTTAATTTTGATTAAATAGCAGCAATAAATATAAAAGATAAATAAATGACTCTAGTGATAAGATTAATAACTTATAAAAGACAAATTCTTCTTATTTCAAACATACTGTTTCCGCCTAAATTAAGATGGACAAAATGTTATCATATTGCGATAAAATGTAAATATTTTATGATAAAATATTAATATCAATTTATTATTTAAAAGTGACAATTTTAATTATAACATTTATCATTGACTGATCACTTTTTATTTATTATAATATGTTGATATTTTCTCGTTTAACTTAAAACCGGAAATGGCACAATTTGGCGCACCGTAAAAGAAAGTAGGACATTWCGATTACTAAATTCATAAAAAAACGTACCCAACAAACGCCCTCACATGATTTTATTGATTGCATTTTCTGTTACTAAAACTTTTACGGATTTAAT
>VHZZ01000216.1:210894-230204 GCA_009801015.1 Silene noctiflora
ATTTTATGACTTTACTCAATTCTTTTGATTAGTTTTCCACTCATATTAAAAAATGAAAAATTAATAATATGTCAATTTTAAGTCTATAAATAATATTATTATAAATAAAGGATCTATAAATACCGCGCATGACATTAAAAAGAAAAAAGGAATAAGAATCATGTTTGAGTGGGATATGAGTCCTTTCGCACACGAGTCATTTTGGATTAGGTCAATTTTATGAACTTGAGTCGAGGTTGAACACGGTTTCGACTTTCGACTCATGGACGGAAATGGCACCATAAGGACAGATTATGATCCCTTCCCTCATTCTATAGAAAGGAACACTTGCCTTTTCAGCAATCTTCTATATTATTTGAAAACCCTATTTTTGTCTTACCATTGATTCTTTGGTGCACACCACATGTTTGATGAAATGTCTAGCTGGGTTTTCTCACCAATGTCCATTGTTTTCAAGTACACTTTACGTCTTTGCCATGTTTGCTCCACCATCAAAATCATGTGCTTTGAACCGTCGTCTTTTACCAGAATTTTCGATAGTACGATTAATGAACAAGTTGCATTCATATAATGAATCCCATTGGACTGTTATACTCCTTATAAAAGTAGTAGACGTAATTCTCGACTCAATTTTCATTATGGGTTAGCGGGAAATATTATATCTGTATTATTAAGGCTGCGTACGTTCAACCCCACTTAACCGGTCACAGATTACGCTGGTTCGCGTGTTTATAGTTGACTGTTGGACATTATAGGTAACAGAGTACTACCCTGATAATCTTAGAGTGGGTTGGCTAGAAAGGTTAAGGCGATGAATGGAGATGAGGAAGCGACAACTTCCAATGTCGAAGCAGCAGGACAAACCCGACAGGAGACTGAAAAGAAAGAAAAGGAAGTTGCTAAGAAAGTCCCATTCTACAAGCTATTCTCTTTCGCGGACTCTACTGACAAGGCGCTAATGAGTGTTGGCTGTATTGCTGCTGTTGCAAATGGGGTATCTATGCCTTTGATGGCCATTCTTTTAGGTGATCTTATTGACGCTTTTGGTCACAACCAAAATACTCGGCATGTCATCCATGTTGTCTCTCAGGTGAATTTTGTTGCAAGTTTAATATAATCTATGTATTGAACAAACCCATTTTGAGTTTCTAATGAGCAGGAGTTTTGAGTATAGGTGGCTCTTAAATTCGTCTATTTGGCCATCGGATCAGGAATAGCTGCATGTCTCCGTAAGCACTGTGAACTGTATATGTCATGGTTAAAGAGTCATATGAATGTAAATATGTAATGTTTCTGAACTGATGAAAGAACTCGTATCATTTTATTGTAGAGGTTTCTTGCTGGATGATATCAAGCGAAAGGCAGGCAGCAAGAATGAGGAGCTTGTACCTGAAAACTATGCTCAGGCAAGATATTTCATTCTTTGATAAAGAAGTTAACACGGGAGAGGTCGTTGGGAGGATGTCAGGTGATACCGTTCTTATACAAAACGCTATAGGGGAGAAGGTAAATTTCGTTGCTTAATTTAACTTTATTTTATTTTTTAGGCATGTGCTAACTCAAATTTCTGTATTTTCTCTTCTTTAAAAATGTTTAGGTCGGACAATTTATACAATCGATATCCACATTCATTGGAGGATTTGTCATCGCATTCACCAAAGGATGGCTTCTAACTCTAGTCATGGTGTCCTCAATACCCCTTCTTGTGTTTTCTGGTTCACTTACAAGCATCTTTTTGTCGAGGATGGCGACCAGAGGGCAAACTTCTTACGCAAAGGCAGCAGTCATTGTGGAGGAAACTATAAGTTCAATTAGAACAGTGAGTACATTTCCATGGTTTATGAAGTTTCTTGTTACATTCAACACACTATGCACTTGACACTGTAACAACTTCTTTCTCAGGTGGCATCTTTTACGGGAGAAAAAAAAGCTATGGCTGAATACAACAAATCTATTCTTGACGCCTATAGAGCAGGTGTTCAGGAAGGACTGGCTGCAGGATCGGGGTTGGGTGTGGTTATGTTTATTGTTTTTTGCAGCTATGCGTTAGCCATATGGTTCGGATCAAGGATGATTCTTCAAGGACATTACACTGGAGGTGTTGTCATTAATGTCATTGTAGCTGTCTTGACTGGTTCCATGTGAGTATGCTAGAGTCAATCATGAAAAGAAGGTCTATATTCAACAATAACAACATTACTCTGATGCCACAGCGGCTCGATCCTGCCAATTGCAACGTTAAGGGTTAGATGTTTCAGCCTTACCCTGTGTTAAACAACACAGAGAGGCTGTTTCTGGATGACCCACAAAGAAAATAGTGTTGAGACTGCACCCAATGATTGTTAATTCACAATAAAAAGGAACGCAACCAGTTTATTAACCATTTTGTTTTAATCCATCATAATTTAAATCCAACGAATAATGCATATTTAGTTCCATTGGAAATGGATTTTTTTTAATGCTGTACGATAATACTATTGATGTAGGTCACTGGGACATGCATCACCCAGCATGAGCGCATTTGCTTCAGGCCAAGCAGCAGCATATAAGATGTTTGAAACCATCAATAGAAAACCAGAGATTGATCCTTATGATTCAAGTGGGAAAATACTGGATGATATTCATGGTGAAATTGAGTTGAGAGACATTTATTTTAGTTATCCGACCAGATCTGCTGAGCAAATTTTTAGCGGATTTTCCCTTTCAATCCAAAGTGGAACAACTGCAGCATTAGTTGGACAAAGTGGTAGTGGTAAATCAACAGTGATCAGCCTTATAGAGAGATTCTACGATCCACATGCCGGAGAGGTTCTAATCGATGGAATTAACATAAAAGAATTTCAGTTAAGATGGATTAGGCAGAAAATTGGCCTAGTAAGTCAGGAGCCTGTATTGTTTGCTTCTTCAATAAAAGATAACATCGCTTATGGAAAGGATGGAGCTACAGATGTAGAGATAAGAACGGCTATTGAGCTCGCAAATGCCTCCAAGTTTATTGATAAATTACCACAGGTTGACAAATTATAATTTTAATTTCTGTGGAGTATCTTTTTTTCTTCGATAGTTTGACTCAAAATTATCGGCATACATATATAGGGATTAAATACATCAGTTGGGGAGCATGGAACTCAATTGTCTGGAGGACAGAAGCAGAGAATCGCTATAGCACGAGCCATTTTGAAGGATCCACGTATCTTACTTTTGGACGAAGCTACTAGTGCACTCGATGCTGAATCTGAGAGGATTGTGCAGGAAGCATTAGACAGGATAATGGTAAATAGAACAACTATTATAGTCGCACATCGTTTGAGTACAGTGCGCAACGCTGATACCATTGCAGTTATTCACCAGGGGAAGGTGGTTGAGAAAGGTGAGTTAGTAACTTTTGTATAATTTGTCACTCCATTTCCAATGAAGCCAAAGACTCATTATTCTTTGGCTTTGGAGTGTGATGGAATAATGCAAAGTTTTCATTTTAAATTGGCCGGGCTTCTTGTGCTGTGGAGCAGCAGTCATACAATGCTTTCTCCACGCGATTATCATTATGGTCATTTGTAAACAGTCTCTCAGTGTTTTTAACAAATGAGAGCTGCTTACATCCGAAACCCCCCAACCCGCCTTAGGAGGAAGCTCTTGAGGCACGTTGGTTGTTGCCATGGTCTTGACTAAGTTTGCTGACTATGCTTCTAGTTCATTCTGCTGATATGATCGATTTTTTCGTACATGACGGTGTTTTGGTTTTACACCATGCCTAAAATCAGGTCAGCACACTGAACTGGTCAAGGATCCAGAGGGAGCATACTCTCAACTTATACGCTTACAAGACATGAGAAAAGAGTCTCGACATTCTGAGAGAGGTGGAGATATGTTGCGACAGGCAAGTCAAAGGGCATTATCCTTACGATCATCAAGTCACGGGTCCTCAGTGAGCAGCAATGATCACACCTTTTCAGTAGCTGTAGTACCATCAAACTTTCCTGAACGTGCTGTTGAGGCACTTTCTGAAAAACGGCCACAAGTTTCAATAAGGCGTCTTGCTTCTCTTAACAAGCCTGAAATACCAACGCTTATTCTTGGATCTTTATCTGCCATTGCTAGTGGTGTTATATTTCCCTTGTTTGGGGTACTCTTTTCGGGTGTGATCAAAATGTTTTTCAAGACACCTCATGAGTTGAGAACTGATTCAAGATTCTGGGCCCTAATGTTTGTAGTATTTGGAGTGGCGTCATTACTATCATACCCAGCTCGATCCTATTTCTTTGCAGTGGCTGGGTGTAAGTTAATACGAAGGATAAGATCAATGTGCTTTGAGAAAGTAGTTCACATGGAGGTCGGTTGGTTTGACTTGCCTGAAAATTCAAGTGGTACGATTGGCGCAAGGTTATCTTCTGATGCTGCAAGTGTGCGTGGTTTGGTGGGAGATGCACTTGGTTTGCTTGTTCAAAATCTCGCTTCAGCGATATCTGGCCTGCTGATTGCTTTCCTTGCAAATTGGATCTTAGCTTTTATTATCCTTGCAATGATCCCCCTTTTAGGACTTAATGGCTATTTCCAGCTGAAGTTTATGAAAGGATTCAGCGAGGATGCCAAGGTTGCAAAATATTTATTAAAACAAAAATCTTCTAGATTTGATGCTGAACAATTAGAAATTAGATTATCCTTGCATAAKCTGATGACAACTTTTGATTCTAATAGGAAACAATAGCTGTTGAAAGTAAAATATTTGCTAATTTCTCTTATTTTTCTCTGGTTGCAGAAAAAATATGAGGAGGCCAGCCATGTTGCTAATGATGCGGTAGGAAGCATAAGGACTGTTGCATCTTTCTGTGCTGAGGAGAAGGTAATGCAACTTTATGAAAAGAAATGTGAAGCTCCTGTGAAAGCTGGTATCAAGCGAGGACTGATAAGTGGGATAGGCTATGGGTTGTCTTTTGCTTTACTTTTCAACGTCTATGCCCTCAGTTTTTATGCAGGAGCACTGCTTGTTGGCCATGGGGAAACAACTTTTTCTGATGTATTCCGAGTAAGCTTCTATGATCATTGTTATTGTAGTAAAATTTTGTTAAGAAATAGTAGCTAAGATGTGATACATGGTGAGGACATCAATGTTATTGCAGGTTTTCTTTGCATTAGCCATGGCAGCTGTAGGAGTATCACAATCGAGCTCCTTGGCTCCGGACACTAGCAAAGCCAAGAGTGCTGCAGCTTCTATATTTGCAATTCTGGATCGCAAATCTAAGATTGATCCAAGTGACGAATCAGGCACGATTTTGGAACGAGTAAAGGGTGAAATACAGTTTCAGCATGTGAGCTTTGCATATCCCACTAGACCTGATGTTCAGATATTCCGGGACCTATGTTTAACTATTCATTGCGGGAAGGTAATTTTGCAAACCTATAATGATGGTTCTTATTTTCTTTTCTATTTTATTTTTTGTGTAAAGGGAGCCATAAGTATTTTAATTTCTATTGTGAATACTTATTTTTGTAACAAAATAAAAAAGAAGTGTCTTGTAATTGAATGCCAGACTGTAGCTCTTGTTGGGGAAAGTGGGAGTGGTAAATCAACGGTAGTATCCTTGTTGCAAAGATTTTATGATCCCGATTCTGGATGCATCACTCTAGATGGCTTTGAAATTCAGAAGTTGCAGTTGAAATGGTTGCGGCAACAAATTGGGCTTGTTAGCCAGGAACCTATTCTATTCAATGACACGATTCGTGCCAACATTTCCTACGGAAAAGGGGGGAATGCCACAGAGGCTGAGATCATTGCTGCTGCTGAGCTGGCAAATGCTCACAACTTCATCTCCAGCTTGCAGCAGGTAATGGCATTGGTACCAAACTAGTGTCCTTTGTTAATTTCTCATCAACTTTTTAAATAGCCACTTTGAATTTCTTAAGTTTTTGATTTCTTAGAGATAAGGGCCACTCATTCAAGAATGTTACTTCGAATCATTCAAGAAAGTTTGTATCTTTCATTTTATTTCATATGATTATCACAAGTAATTTAACCGAGTGCAAATGGTTATAGGGTTATGATACAATTGTTGGGGAACGGGGAGTACAATTGTCAGGAGGGCAAAAACAACGAGTTGCAATAGCTCGAGCCATAGTAAAGAATCCACGAATACTGATGTTGGATGAAGCTACAAGTGCACTTGATGCCGAGTCTGAGAAAGTTGTTCAGGATGCATTAGATCGAGTCATGGTGAACCGCACTACACTCATTGTTGCTCATAGGTTATCCACAATTAAGAATGCTGACAGGATCGCGGTGGTGAAAAATGGGGTCATAGCCGAGAAAGGGAAGCATGAAAAGCTTATTCACATCAAAGATGGTCTGTATGCTTCTTTGGTTGCCCTTCACATGAGTGCATCCTCCTAGCACTTCAATGGCATTCACAAGTTAGTCCTGGAGCTGTACTTAATTGATCTTATTTTGCTTGTGTACTCGTTTAATTCTATCATTCTGGTTGGTTTTGATGGGGCTAATTCGCGCTTACCCGTCTGTTTTTTTTTTTTTCATTGTTTTCCTAGCATGTCTTCTTCAAATTTCTTATTGTGCGACCAACATTAATTTTTCATTTTGAAAGCCTACTTGTTTAATGTTATCATTTTAGTTTATTTTGAAGGGGCTAATTTATACTTCTCCCTCACATTCTTTTTGTTTCGTTCTTAATTTTTAATGCAACCAGCCTAATTTTTCATAAATATTTGTACCGCTCACTTACATAAATTTCTTCTGCGACCAGTCTTCCTCAATTTCTATTCGAACAATTGTTAGCGATTTTCATTGAGGTGTCGCTTCTTTCAAATTTTGCAACTTTGCATTCAGTCAATTTCGACACCTTTTATATATATGTGTGTATTGTATGTGTATAACCTTGGAAGGAAACTGAAAGAGACATTTGTAACGAAATGAATGTCAATAATTTCTGCTTTTACTACAACGTTGGTTGTTTCCAGGAAATCAGTGATTTGTTGGGACTTTCCTCATTCTACAATGAGGATAATTGTTTTTTTATTCCAAGATCTAGGAATCCATTATAAATCATATTCAATTAATTAACTTAATTTGACAAGTTGGGAGCCGCCCCTTGACCTGTACTAAAAATTCTTGCTGTAGGACCAAATTATTTTTGACTTTAGCAAATGGGTGCATCAGCTTTAGCCCCCAGCAAGAACTGTACTGTGACTAAACATTAATTTTCGGATGAGACGGTCTTTTAATAATGTTTATGTAAGACCGCTTACATGATGTGGGTAGTTATTATTTTTATTTTACATTTTGTTTTAAAAATTGTTAGTTTTTAGCGTTGTAGATGCTATGTCTTACACTAATCTAGTGTGAGACGGTCACTTACTTGTGACTAAATGTTACTCCTGATCTTTAGGCAAGTTATGCCATGTCATATTAGTTGGAAACTTTTTCATAGTATCGCGTGAAGGATATTTTAATCAAAGATAAACAAATGATTGGGACGGACCCTCCTTGGTCCTGTCCCTCTCGTTCCGTTCCTGGTCATAGTCATCAGTTTCAAGTTCAATGAAATGTCAGAGTTTGGTCCTTGATCAAACTCAAGTAGCATTTGATTTTTAATTTTTAGTTAGTTTGACCTTTCTATGTTTAGACTATTTTGCATGAGAGATAATATATGCAGCATACTAGTGAAAGCTGTTACTGCTTACAGTTAGAGTTATGTAGTACAGCTTGACAAATTTCTAGAGAAGGGATGCAGCTTGTAGTGTAATCAGAAGTTAATCAACAAGATTGATGCAGCAAATCTACTGCAATTTAGGTGAGTGCCTCTTCTTTATCCACATGTAAGCGCTAAATAAACAGTAAGTCTTGCTTAAATGAAGTATCTGTTTTATCTTTAAAATTGATCCAAATATTACCACATGGTGCTAATAAGGACAAAGCTTTTGGTATTTCCTAGGCAATTTGTCATGTGATTTGGTATCTTTTTGCCCCGTTTTAAGGTGTAAGACGGTCTTGAACAAAAAATTGTGCTAAAGAAAAGGCAAAAAAGACAAGATTTGTAACATATCTGGAGTTTTGAAAAGTTGATGATTATTATTATTATTAAGAAGAAAAAAAGTACTTTTTGATGGGTGTTTTTCTTTATTTTGCTGCTTTTTAGTTTTTACTTTAATTTTATCCATAATTCTGTCTGTTTATTTGACCCTTTTTCCCCCAAATTCTGTATTCAAGCACCAGGAAGTTGACTAGCATATATCTGTTGGTTTCATTGAGTTTGTTTAATAGAGGAAAGCTGAAATGATTGTTGCAGAAGGCACAAAGGAATTTTTTTGTAAGACGGTCCTACCGTGAAACCGTTTTATGATAACGTGTTTGAGGGTGAACTTTTAAGGTTTCAAGGGCAAAAATTTCTTCAAACCTTACAAGTTAATATCGTAAGACGGTATTACCCAAAATTTGTTGGTGACTGAAATTTGCACCAGGTATATACAAATATAGGTACTCTGTCAATGCTTCAGCTTGAACTGCTGCATAAAGTAAATACAAGTTGAGAGCTACTATCTTGTAAAGTTTAGTTTTCGTAATGTGCCCTGTGATTCAGGAATACTTGATATTTGTTGAAGTGGGTTTATCTGTCATAAAAGTACATTTCCCAATTATATATTTGAACATTGCAGGAAAATTAGTAGTCTTTTAAGCCTTGTAGCTGGGTTGGTAAGATGAGCAAGATGAATACAATAGAAGAAGAAGCAAGTTCCAGTTCAAATACGACTGATCGGAATCATAAAGAGAGTCCCAACAAGGAAGAGGATGTTTCTGGGAACAAAGTTCCCTTCTACAAGCTCTTTTCTTTTGCAGATTCTACTGACATTGCGTTGATGATTTTGGGTTCCGTTGGTGCTGTTGGTAATGGATTGGCTATGCCCGTGATGTCCGTCCTTTTGGGTCAACTTGTTGATGCTTTTGGGCAAAATCAAGATACCCATCACATAATTCATATCATTTCCAAGGTATATGCAGATGCAAACACTTGCTCACTCTGACTGCTAGGGACTAGGGTTTGCCATTTTGTTTACTGGGCTACTGTTTTAGTTACTGAAAAACCATACTGCTCTTCGTGAAGTGGCCCACTTCCAACATTTTTATTGTTTTCCTTGGTTATTATGTCGTCGATGAAATAGTAAGTCTTTCTGAAATCTGAATCAGATGAAGTATATGGTTATATCTGTTATTCTGTTAGGAACTTAGGATGAATGTGTAAGCAAGATGATTCAAAATTCAGGTGGGTGGTACATGCTCATAGGTTTATAAACCTACTGAGTTATTCCTTTTATTGCTGATAGAACTTTAGGACGTGATGAAGTATATGGTTATATCCGTTTGAGCTTATGGAAATGGGAGGGTACTGTTATTTGTTTGTCACTTCGAACATTGTGGTTTGATAAGAACTCATTGTAAATGTTCTTATGATTTGCTGAATTTTTTTCTGAATATCTCAATTTGAACTTGTACAGGTAGCTCTAAGATTTGTGTACCTGGCCTTAAGCATAGCAATCGTTGCATTTATTCGTAAGCATATTGAACTCCAAGAAAATTTTGTTATCAGAAACTGTCTTACAATTGTGGAGAGTAGTCTGTAATGTAAAGAATGACATTTGTTGCAGAGGTGTCCTGCTGGATGATAACCGGAGAAAGGCAGGCTGCAAGAATGAGGAATTTGTATCTGAAAAGTATACTTAGGCAGGACATTGCTTTTTTCGACAAAGAAACAAATTCAGGAGAAGTAATTGGGAGGGTATCAGGTGACACCGTCCTTATTCAAGACGCCCTGGGGGAAAAGGTAACCAAATTCTTAAGTTTGAGTGGATTTTATGCTATGGATTACCCACTAGCACTTGGGAAGCTTGTATGAGACTCACCAGCTTAATTCCAAGTCTTGAGTTCGAGCCTTGTTTATGCAGCATAGTTAAAACTAGACCGTGCAAAAGAGAATCAGAGCTTACCTAATAAACCAGTATGAAATGTTCAAACTCATACCCGATTGAAGACCCAAGAATGATGCATTCTGCTATAACCTGATAGCTGAATTAGCCCGAAGAATTGAAATTGACCCCCGACCCGAAATTATCCAAATCAGTTCAGGTGTACCTGAATTTTAAAATGTATAGAACTTATTAATACTCAAATAAGAAGGAAGATATATCAATTGTTGAGGTCTAGTTAAAACTTAAAACTTATGAGAGGGCTTTGTTCCCCATCAGTTATGTGAACCAACTAACATTTGAAGTTCTCTATCATTTGAAGTTTGTACCAAGTTTATTTATGGTTTTTCCACTTCAACAGGTTGGGAAGTTCATACAGCTAACATCTACATTTATAGGAGGGTTTGTCATTGGATTGATCAAAGGATGGTTTCTTACTCTTGTCATGCTATCCTCCATGCCTGTTTTGGCTTTTGCCGGTGCGCTTATGAGCATCATTTTGTCAAGGATGGCAGCAAAAGGCCAAAATGCTTATGAAAAAGCAGCATCCATTGTAGATCAGACTATAACTTCTATTAGAACAGTGAGTTTGTTTCCCAAGCTGTGTTTTCTTTTGAGTCAAGCTGTGTTTGAGTTTGTTGTCACTTGTCAGTAATCATATGCACTGTTTGCGGTTTAGGTAGCATCATTTACCGGTGAAGAACATGCAATTGCTCAGTACAATGAAGCTATTGTGATGGCCTATAAATCAGGGGTCCACCAGGGACTGGCGGCAGGGTCGGGTCTGGGTGCTGTTCTGTTTGTCATATTTTGCAGTTATCCTTTAGCCATATGGTTTGGTGCAAGGATGATTATTCAAGGACATTACACTGGGGGTACGGTCATTACTGTCATTGTTGCCGTCTTAACTGGTTCCATGTGAGTGCAGTGATACAACTCTCTAAATTCAATACCCTTTCCTCTTCACTTGTGGCCTGCTTGGTTTGGGGGGAAATCTTGTTCGTGAAATACTGTTTTTCCGAGGTAGAAAATGAGAAAAATATACAAAGAAAAAACATTTTTATGAAATGAGGAATGCCATTTTTTCCATTTCCCGCCCACTCTCTTCATTTTTTTCTACATAACCAAACAAAGAGCAACTGATACTAGCTACAACTCTATTTTTCTGTTAAAAACAGTTTCCCTTCAAATTTACTTTATGCTTAATGACTTCTGTTGTTCCTTGGACCAGTTTTACGACTTTGTTAGCTTTATTTGGACATTTACTGTTTTTTTTCTTTTACATTTTAACTATGTCTGATAGATTCAATTGATAATTCATGTCAGTTGACCCCAAATCATTATGTACTTTCCCTTGTGCCAAACAGAGCCTTACATTGATTTGTACTTTTAGCTTATTAACATGATTCTCGTGTAGGTCATTAGGGGAGGCATCACCTAGCATAAGCGCATTCGCAGCAGGGCAGGCAGCAGCATACAAGATGTTTGAGACCATCAAGAGGAAACCAGCCATTAACCCTTGTGACCCTAAGGGAAAAGTACTAGATGATATCCATGGGGACATTGAGCTGATGGATGTTTACTTTAGCTATCCAGTGAGGCCTAATGAGCATATTTTTAACGGATTATCTCTTTCGATGGCAAGAGGTACAACCACAGCTTTAGTTGGACAAAGCGGAAGTGGAAAATCAACTGTTATTAGCCTTATCGAGAGATTCTACGATCCTCTTTCTGGAGAGGTTAGAATTGATGGAATCAACATTAAAGAATTTCAGCTAAAATGGATTAGGGAAAAGATTGGGCTTGTGAGTCAAGAGCCTGTATTGTTTGGTTCATCTATCAGAAATAACATTGCATATGGCAGAGATGGTGCTACAATTGAAGAGATTAGACTTGCTGCTGAGCTGGCAAATGCATCTAAGTTCATTGATAAATTGCCACAGGTGTGTACTGCTCTACTACCTTCATCCAAAATTTATCGCCCCCATTCGACTTTTGTGATGAACTGATGTCAACTTTGACTATTACATATGCACATGTCAAGATACAGGGTAATTTGTTGTCATGTCTGAGTAGTTACCAAAACAACTACCACAATATCAGTTGGAGTCGACATCGTTTTATTACCAGTCGATCGTGGACATATAAATATTGAACTTGATCTTACTGTAAATCTCTGACAAATTTGAAAGGGACTAGATACCTTAGTTGGTGAGCATGGAACTCAGCTGTCTGGTGGGCAGAAGCAAAGAGTGGCAATAGCAAGGGCGATTTTGAAAAATCCAAGGATACTTCTGCTGGATGAAGCTACGAGTGCTCTTGATGCAGAATCTGAGAAGATTGTGCAGGAAGCCTTAGACAGGATAATGGTGGACCGTACCACTGTCGTAGTTGCTCATCGCTTGAGTACAATCAGAGATGCTGATGTCATTGCAGTCATTCACCAAGGGAAGTTGGTTGAGAAAGGTATGCCTCTAATTTTACTTTAGCACTAGGAATTCTTAGTGATTGGTGTAAACCACAAAATACTCTTAATTTACAGGCTTTGTTACTCAGACTCGGTTATGGATGTCAGACACGGGTAACTTATGTGTCAGGCTCGCTATTAAAATGATGATACTGATTACTGATAGAGGAACTCGTCTTAAAAAGATTTTGATTATAAATGTGAAAATATCAAAGTGATTATTAACCTTTGTGGAAAATTATTGAACATTCAAACATTTTTTGCATGAGACGGTCTCATTATGTGGGGGCAGCAAAAGTTCTTCCCTCCTAATTTAAAATACTATCGAAACGGGACCCTAGTGTTCTTCATTACATCGAGAAGGCTCAAATGTTAATTCACATTAATTTCAAACGTAAGTCTTTTGAACTAAAAATGTTGATTTCAATGTGCAAAAATTTATGTTTTGCATTTGCTTTGATCTTAAGCTTATCTTCAGCTGCACGAAGTTAATCTGGTTTTTCTTCTGTACAAAAAATAAGGTTCACATGCTGAACTGCTCAACGATCCAGAGGGGGCATATTCTCAACTTATAAATCTACAAGCTAGGGAAGGCAGCAGGCAGGCATCAAGACAGTTGACACCGACACGATCATTTCTACGATCATTCAACAATCGAACATTATTGAGCAGCAACAGTTTCTCATTTTCGCCACTACCAGTAGGGTTTGCTGTAAGTCCCTTAAGAGAACGTGAAGATGATCTTTTTCCACCGTCAAAAGAACACCCTAAAATTTC
Source organism: Silene noctiflora (assembly GCA_009801015.1). Lineage (NCBI taxonomy): Eukaryota > Viridiplantae > Streptophyta > Magnoliopsida > Caryophyllales > Caryophyllaceae > Silene > Silene noctiflora. The sequence continues at coordinate 224,105 of VHZZ01000216.1, forward strand.
AGTCAAGTATCTCGCCTCTCTAAATAAGCCTGAAATCCCAGCCCTTATTCTTGGATCACTCTCCGCCATTATAAGTGGCTTAGTCTACCCAATATTTGGAGTACTCTTTTCTGGCATTATCGCAATGTTTTACAAACCACCTCATGAGCTGAGAAACGACGCAAGATTCTGGGCTCTAATGTTTCTAGCCTTTGGGCTGGTATCCCTACTGTCAAATCCAGCCCGCGGTTATTTCTTTGCTGTGGCCGGAGGGAGGTTGATACAGAGAATTAGGGCAATGTGCTTTGAAAGGGTAGTCCGAATGGAAGTTGGTTGGTTTGATGAGGTAGAAAATTCAAGTGGCGCGATTGGTGCCAGGCTGTCTTCGGATGCTGCAAGTATACGGGCTTTGGTTGGAGACGCATTAGGCCTGCTTGTTCAGAATATTTCAACTGCAATCGCTGGTCTGCTGATTGCATTCCTTGCTAACTGGATGTTAGCATTTATTGTACTGGCTTTGATCCCTCTTATTGGAATTAATGGTTATTTGCAACTCAAGTTCACCCAGGGATTCAGTGCGGACGCTAAGGTCTGGTCTTGTTACTGAATCCTGATTATTTCCTACTATTCTATTCTATTACTTCGCATATCATGTTTTACATTTTTCTTTCCCGTCTATATTTGCAGAAAATGTACGAGGAGGCAAGCCAAGTTGCTAGTGAGGCAGTTGGGAGTATGAGAACAGTCGCTTCGTTTTGTGCTGAAGAGAAGGTGATACAAGTCTATGAGGAGAAATGCAAAAACCCTGTGAAAGCTGGCATAAAAAGAGGACTAATAAGTGGGGTCGGATTCGGGATGTCCTTTGCTTTGCTTTATAGCGTTTACGCACTTAGCTTCTATGCAGGAGCACAGCTTGTTGGCCATGGAAAAGCTACATTTTCTGACGTTTTCCGAGTTAGTTCTCTTTCTGTAGTCCTACCCATTCTATGCTTGTTCTGTTTTGGGCCGTCTCAGTCACCTTTTCACGTTTCCCCTTTAGGCAAATGTTAGGCAGCTGATTACATATTTACCCCTATCCACTCTCTCTTCTCTCCATTCCTATCTCAGACCTTCTTGAACCCCCTTTTCTTCAGTTTGTGTAAAACCTGTATGGTTGTATGAAATTGCAGGTTTTCTTTGCGCTAACAATGACAGCAGTAGGAATGTCACAATCAAGCTCACTTGCTCCGGATACTGGCAAAGCCAAGAGTGCTGCATCCTCAGTTTTTGCGATACTAAATCGCAAATCTAAGATAGACTCGAGTGATGAAACTGGAACCACCTTGGACGAAGTGAAGGGTGACATTGAACTTCAGCATGTTAGTTTCGCATATCCCACTAGACCTGATGTTCAAATTTTTCAAGGCCTCTGCTTGAGCATTCGTTCTGGGAAGGTACGTTCGGTTTTGGAACAACGCAGACTTAAACTTCTTTCTATTTTAGAAATCCTAAAATAAACTGAGTTTCCATATTTATACCAGACAGTGGCTCTTGTTGGAGAAAGTGGGAGCGGGAAATCCACAGTCATATCTTTATTACAACGATTCTATGACCCGGATTCTGGGTGCATCACCCTTGATGGGATTGAGATTCAGAAGTATAAGTTGAAGTGGCTAAGGGAACAAATGGGACTTGTAAGTCAAGAGCCTAGTCTATTTAACGACACAATTCGTGCCAACATTGCTTATGGAAAGGGCGGGAGTGCAACAGAGGCTGAGATCATTGCTGCTTCAGAAAAGGCTAACGCACACAAATTCATCTGTAGTCTGGAACAGGTATTTCTTTTGATTAGGCCTCTAACCTACCCAAATGAGCTGACACAAACTCAACCCAGAAAGAACAGCCCAAAGTAGACCTAAACCGAAATGACTTAAACACAGTCATGACACAAAATAACCTGGAAATGACCGATTTGCCTTATCTGCATTGGATGACCCAAAAACGATCTTAAGCAGACTGAATCTGTACCCCTAAATGACCTGAATCTGCAATAACTTGCCGAACCCAACCTAAATAGCCCCATGACCAGGTTGCAGCAACAAAAACTTGCATTTATCTATTGAAAGGGTTGAGTTTAGGTCACGTATCGTCAAGTTAATTAAAGTGTCATTCTATAGCCTTCCTGTAGTAATTTCAAAGGAATATGGATTTATTATTGTGATTTCATACAAGCATGTTAGGATTTTACACCTTATTTTACGAGTCAAAACATGTTTCAAACAATTCGTGTGCCATATTTCCAGGAGTCGTCGGTATCAGTCAGTTTAACTCAACTAAATACAAAATCTGAAMCATTGCAGGGCTATGATACATTAGTTGGTGAACGAGGAGTACAATTGTCAGGAGGGCAGAAGCAACGAGTTGCCATAGCACGAGCTATAGTAAAAAACCCGAGAATTCTTTTGTTAGATGAAGCTACAAGTGCACTTGATGCCGAGTCTGAGAAAGCTGTACAAAATGCACTTGAACAAGTCATGATTAACCGAACTACAGTCATTGTTGCTCATAGGTTATCCACCATTAAGAATGCTGATGTTATTGCAGTGGTGAAAAATGGGGTTATTGCTGAACGAGGAAATCACGAGAAATTAATTCGTATCAAAGATGGAGCGTATGCGTCTTTAGTTGCTGTTCATATTAATGCATCCTCATCTTAGCTGGATCAACAGAAAGCCTCACATTTTTTGTTCATAATGTCAATATTTTGATTATTATGTATTAACTTTAAGAATGTGCATTGTGCAGTAGTCAGCGAGTTTTTGTTCATTGCCTGAGGTTTCAAACGATACTCGGGTTTTTTGTTCATTGCTCAGACATAATAAAGTCTTAGAATCAGGAAGTTATTATACTAAATGTAAAAATCTTGGCCCCTGCAGCAAAATTTCAAGGTCTGCTACTGGTAAAACCGATCTCAGCCCGTTCAGATCCGAGGTACAATGATTATGTTCTGTTACAGTGATCTAAATTATCGTCTAAGGTTGGTTTAACACTGAAATTGATGTTGGTTACCGTCCTTTAAGATCATAAGATGTACATATTTTAAGTTATTATGTAATCGTTGGTGTGGATTGGAGGTAGTACTCGTGCCCAGAAAAAAATACTCGTAATTTAAACCGCCTGCACCGTTTTCAAAGAGAACGATGGTTGAAGCTTTAGCATTGTTTATACAAGAAGCAGCAACCTAGAAACTTAAACAACTAAAACACAAGCAAATTCACAACTAAGGCTAGGAAGAAACACTAGCACAGGCTCACTCGGGTCGGGCCTAATCGGTAATCGATAACTAGCTAACAACTTAACAAGGCAGCACAAATTCACTACCACAGCTGCTCCCTCCTATCGCGCCACCATCTCCACCTGAAATAATTTCAAATGCCTTTTTAAGAACATTATTAATCGGAAAATAAGCTGACGAGTGACGTCACCTGGGGATACCGACTTACCGAGTCTCAATACCACCCTCACATGCAACATGTAAGCGGGTCAACTAAAATGATGTACTTTACATAAAGGGGCGTGTCAGCGTGTGAGAGGGTGGTATAATAAACCGCAGGTCATTCTGGCCGGGTTTGGGTCGGGTCACTTCAGGTCAGGTCATCTCGGGTTAACATTTTGCCTTAAATAAGTCACTTTTGGGTCGGGTAAGTTCAGGTCACATTTTTCAGATCTCGAGTCAAGCTTATCTGGTCGGTGTGCATTAAACCGTAAGAAAGTGAACTCACCAGTAGAAATCCCATCTGGGTCGGACTTTGGTCATACGGTTGTGGCCATACGGGTAATCAGTTTCCGCCCGACGAGTATTTTGGAAGGCACAGCACCCAATACAATAGACACCAATAAGCAAAATAAGAACAACCACATTCAGAACAGACAGTTTATGCCAGTCTCTTCTGATTGTCTCAAGTACTCCAGCTTTACACGAATCGCAATCATAACACAACATAGACGGGTCGTTGCTCCACTTAAAACAATCCGGATCCTGATCCATCATTACCGGTGCCTCTCCGTATGTGCATGATGTTGGCGGTTTACAGCATCCTGACTGCATCCATTTTCACAAATGCATACGCGTTAATCAGTTAATTTAGTTTGATTCAAGTCAGATAGAACCACAACCCGACTGCATGCAGTAAAGCTTTCTCTCGACTTAATCAGTTATATCGACTATCCATCAATTGATCTAAGTGCTTACGGTTTAGTAACAAGTCATTAATCGTATTATTGTACAACCATATACTTCTATTAGTTCTATACAACCGTCTCATATAAGTTTTTCTGCAGTCTCGGAAAAGAAAACTTCCTCCTAATAGCGCGCCTTAGGGAAAAGACAAATTCTTGTGTAAGGCATTTTACATAAATTCATCATAAAACGGGATCCTTTTAGTAACTGTTAGAATATAAAATCGATCTTGGAACTCCAACCATTAGCTTAAGCTTTTGGTTGAGATGGTTTTTTGACATGGTATCACAGCCATATGACTAAAAGGTCACGATTTCAAATCTCATCGCCCCCAATTTCTAAAGTGGAATGAATATTAAGCTCTAGTATGGGCAAGCTCAACGGGTATTCGTATGCCAGGGGGCATGCTAGAGTATAAAATCGATTTTGGGACTTCAATCTTTATCTTAGATCTGTTTTATAACTATATTTAGTGTAAAACCGTCTCACACAAGACTAGCTCGGTTAATTAAGCAAAAAAGTAACGGATAATGCACGCGGTGCCCTTGAGGGTTGATATTTTGCCCGAAATACCCTTTTCTTTTTTATCTGGGGAACTTTAAGAGGTCATAACTCGTGTTTACGATTTCCGAAAGTGATAATTTTTTTTTTCAAATTGATCATCTTTCCGAGAACTACGATTTCAAAAAAAAAAAAATATCGTATTTGGATCTCATGGGTAGGAGTTATTGCGTGTCAAAGTTTCTTTGACCGAACAAACTTTGAGTGACTATATCTCTTAGTCACAAATTCCAAACTCAACAAATTTTTTTTTCAAGTCGTAGTTCCCGGAAAGATGATCAATTTGAAAAAAAAAAATTATCACTTTCTAAACTTGTAAACACGAGTTATGGCCTCTTAAAGTTTTTCGGATTAAAAAACTGGGTATTTTGGGCAAAAACGCAAACCTCAAAAACACCGGGTGCATTTTTCGAAAAAGTAACTTTAGTTAAAATTTGAATGAGAATTATACATATTTATTAATATTTTTATGGGGAAGAACATAGCATGTTAGAAAAAATCAGCTTTATGAGAAAGTGGAGCATATTTATGTAAGAATGAATTCTGTCTGCCTAATTTTTTTTACTTTTTCAACTTTTTAAAGAATATTTTTATTTTTATTTGTTATTTTTAAATACTTTTTCCCGATCATTCCCTTGTCTAAAGTGATCCATGATGGTGATTTGGTGAGAATGAGATGCTCTTAGTTCTTGGTCTGGTGCAACAGTTACGGTGTGCGATCGTTGTATAATACGATGAGTAAAAAATGACTATTTATGATAAAAAATTGAAATTATACGGAGTGTCCATTATCTTAAAAATGTCTATAAATGATTAACTACTGACTACAATTTTTTTTTTCTTGCAAATCGTAGTTTTTGGAAAGATATCAATTTGAAAAATATCCACTGTTACCAATAATCCGATGAGTAAAAAATGACTATTTATGAAAAATTTGAAATTTACTTTAATTTGTAGGAAAATAAAATATCCACTGTTACCAATAAATTATACGGAGTGTTTATTATCTTAAAAATGTCTAAAAATGATTAATTATTGACTATAATTTTTTTTTTTCAAATCGTAATTCTCGGAAATATATTAATTTGAAAAGAAAAACGCATCACTTTCTAAGCTCGTAAACATGAGTTATACATCTTAAATTTTTATGAATAAAAAAATTGGATATTTTGGGCAAAATGTCAAACCCTCAGGAACACTGCGTGCATCTTAAACAGTAGGTCTCGTGAGAGACGGTCTCTCACTCATTTAGTGAGAGACATAATAGGAAAATAGAAAAAGCAGTGGGCCCCTCACCCCATCATGTGAGAGGTCTCTCAATAACGCTATTGAGAGACCGTC
>VHZZ01000217.1:169560-183412 GCA_009801015.1 Silene noctiflora
ATTTCTCCTTCTGTTGCGCAACCTCCCTATTCTTGCGGATTCTGTTGCGTTGACTGATGACTTGGTCCTTGTTCCTTCTCTGCAAGTACCTTGTTTCTTCTCTGCAGGTATCAGGGGTGCTTTCCTGTTTGTGCAAGTTGACCCACAACATGATGTTAACCAGTGGTTTGTCGCCACGTCAGCTTGGATATATGTGGTAGGATTTAACCCAAACAATTACCCCAAAAGTAATTGTCTTCACTTACTCAAGTAATGATGACAATTGTTTTTCCTTCCCAGAGAAAACGGCTGGAATATGCTTAGCCACGCATGTCTGTGTAGTTGTCTTGTCAGGGCACGCTTTTTGTTATGCCATAACTCCCCACTCACCCTATCCTTAATTGCCGCCCACTCTCCCACTCCCTCATAACTTCCCACTTTCCTATTCTCTCTTAACTACTCCATTTCCCACTTCCTCTCAACTGTTCACCTTTAAATACCCCCAACCCCCGATGACTTTTTACTTTTGTCTTCCTCTCCTAACTTCTTTCTTTCCCAGGTATTTTCTCTCTTACTATTCCTCACTCATCATGCCTAAAAAATCCGCCCAACAAGCCTCTCCTCCCACTCCCTCACCGCAACCTCCCTTTTTCAGCCCCTTTGCTTCTTCTGGCATTCTCACTGAACCTCATCTGTGTGACTCTTGTTGTGGCGATACCGGTGTGGCTGACGTGCGAGAGAAGTTTGGGTTGGGGAAGGATGTGGTGATCCACCTTCCCCAGCCAGGCGAGGCTCCAGACTTTTATAATCTTGGTTGGGCGTGCTTGTATAAGCACGTCTTTCAGTTGGGATTTTCATTTACCCTACCTCCTCTGGTGCATCGGCTCCTTACCTTCAATAAGCTTGCGATAAGTTAGCTTATGCCATATGCATGGCGGGTTCTGGTGTCCTTGTACATCCTAGATGAGGACTATAGCCTTGGCCCGAGTTTTGGCGATCTGACTGCCATGTACTCTGCCAGATCCTTGGGTCATGGTCTAATGACCCTTCGTTCTTATAACAAAATTAATGTTGGGATCATCCTCCCTATCAAAGTGAGAGATGATGGCTGGTTCTCCCGCTACATCTTCGTAAAGATTGACTCCATTTCTCGTACCCCAGATTATGTGTTGGACAAGTGGGGTCCTGTAGATGGTAACCCTCGCTGTCCATTCTGTTAATTCATTTCGATCTCACGATTCTTACTTGTGCGTTTTTGCACTGCTGCCTCAACCGACTCCTTCCAAGGATCTTTCTACAGTTTCTCGTTTGCTTGCTTTGCTTGCTTTGCCTGCCTCGGTCTGTACTTTCCCAGCCCTCCTCTCTGCTCAACCATCTCGTTCCTCCTCCCACCCGCTCAACGTGGATGAAGAAGTGGACCCAGACGACTTTGCGGAACCTGGAGAAAGGACTTCGACTGGCCCAAGTGCTGACCCCTTAGTAGAACCAAGAATGTCTGCTGGTGAGGCCCCACCTGTGTTTATCGTTTATTGCTGTTTTTGTTTTTGCGGAAGGCGGTTGTGTGACTGGTTCTATGACCCTTGTGCAGGCAAGACCCCCTTTTCCCTCGACTCCGTTCTGGAGAGGAAGAAGCGCAAGCTGTCTGCTGTGTCTTCCCAACTTGTTGCCAAGAAGAAGGCTATCGCCCCTGCTGAGCCTGAACCAAAGGTTACCCCCAGTCCGACGCCTAGACTTGAGCCGCCAAATACTACCACTCTGCTCCGTTTCCCTCGTGGGTATGAGGGAAGTGTTGATGTTCCTCTTTGGCCCCAATTGGAGTAGTTCATACTGCCTGCTGTTGCTCAGAGCTTGGGCGCCAAGCCCTTTCATGAAATGCTGGACTTTTCAGCGGAGAATGCCTTTGCTGTAAGTGTGGTTCCTTAATTTTCTTTCGTGTTTTCCCTGGAGTTGCGTTCTCATACCTCCTATTCCTGCAGGGTCTTCAACTTAGCCTCTTCTTTCGCAAGGAGGTCCCCCGTCTGTTGGGTGATGTGAGTGCCCTGCAGCAGAGGGTTTCTGACTTGGAGTCTCAGCTCTCCTTTTCCGATGCGGATAAGAAGGTGGCGCAGGATCAGCTGGCCCGCACACAGAGGCAATTGGTGAAGGTGGAGAGCACCAATTCTTCTCTTGCTGACAGCTTGGCCGCAGCACAGGACCGGGTTGGGACTCTAAAGAAGCTGCTCCTGGACGCTCTGGTGTACGCCACCTGGGAGTCCAAAATTAAGCGTCTCCAGGAGTTCCAAGCTGGGACCCATACCTCCTGGGATCTGGCTGAGGAAGAGAAGCAGTTTGCTGCTGTCTTCCCTACCAAGCCATATTTCAGCATTATTAATGAGCTGATGGCGGAGGATGAGGAGACTGGCTCTTCTGCTGAGGAGGTTGTTTCTGCTGAAGAGGCGGTGCTTACTGAAGAAGCTCTGGTCGAGGATGAAGCTGAGGTGGTAGTCCCTGCTGAGGAGGTTGTTGTTGTTACTCCTTCTCCTGCTGAGCCTGTTTCAGATCAGGCAGTTTGAATGGGGAATGCTCCTTTTGTTTTTGTAATTTTTATTCTGTTGTTGCCCTTTGTGGCTTTTTTGGACCACCGTACTTTTGCCCCCTCTGGGGGTTTCTTTTATGTTAATCTGTTTGTTGGCCATTCGTTTTCTTCTTGATGTGCGTGCTTGCGCTGTATTTGTGTGCATCTGTTTGTTGGCCATTCGTTCGCACTGTTCTGTTGAGGTGACTATGGTGGTACTGGAGTTTGTTTGTCCTAACGGGACGTCGAAGTTCCTTTGTCGACCACGTGCACGATTTACTTCCTGTAGGAGGAACATTCTGCTAGTCCCAATTTCTATTGAACTGCTGGGGATTAATTGCCAACTAAAAAACACGTTACTTGTTCAGCAGTAAGAATTAAAGATAATTCCCAGACTGTTATTGCTATTTATTGTACCTTTCAGGAGTCTGGTCTGTGGCTCCAGCGGGTGGATTCTAGGCGTTCTATGCCCTCCCGTGTTAACTGTTTCATGACAAAGTTAGTTACATGAGGTTGCCCTTTTGTACCAGTTGTGCCTGTACAGATTTATAAATTTTGTACCTGCTGTGGGAGGATCCTGACTGAAGGAGCTCAAATGTAGTACTTCTTCAGGTGGACAATGTTCCACGGCTTATGTATGAGCTTTCCTTCCATGGTCATGAGCTTRTACGCTCCATTACCCACCACGCTTTCTACTTGATATGGCCCCTCCCAGTTGCAGGCGAATTTTCCTGCTCGCTTGTTCTTGGTATTCTGGAAAACCTTCCTGAGCACCAGGTCCCCCACCTGCAAGGTTCTGATCCTCACGTTCTTGTTGTAACTCTTGGCATCAGTCTGCTTGTATGAGGCTATTCTGATCTTGGCGCTGGCTCTGAGTTCGTCCACAGTATCCAGGCTGCTTGCCATTTCCACCCGGTTCTGATCTTCAGTAATGCATCCATACCTGTGCGTCGGTACTCGTACCTCAGCAGGGATCACAGCCTCTGCCCCGTACACCAGGATGTACGGTGTTTGCCCTGTTGCCACCTTAGGGATGGTTCTGTCAGACCATAGTACCAAGGGGAGCTCATCTGCCCACTTGTCTCCCAGTTCGTGCAACCTCTTCCTCAGGTTCTCTATTACAATCTTGTTGCTAGTCTCTGCTTGGCCATTGGAATGAGGGTTCCTGGGAGTAGAGTTGAGTAGTGCGATGTTCCACCTGGCAAAGAAGGCCTCGGCGTTGTCAAACAGAAATTGGGACCCATTGTCACATATTATTTCTGAGGGGATGCCATATATGCTTATGATGTTCCGCTTGATGAAAGAGATTACATGCCTCTCACGAATCTGGGGGGAACTCCTATGCCTCTATCCACTTAGAGAACTAGTCAGTCATAGCGAGCATATAAGTCTTATTTCCCGGGGCACGGGGCAGGGGTCCCACAATGTCCATTCCCCAATTCATGAAGGGCCACGGTGAGATTATCGGGTGTAATGGCTCTACCGGCTGATGGCTGACTGGTGCATGCCTCTGGCAGGCATCGCACTTCTTCACATACTCCATGGCATCCTTGCGCATAGTGGGCCAGAAGTATCCCTGCCTGAGTGCCTTAATGGACAGGCTCCTGCCCCCTGCGTCCATGGTGTGTATGCTTCCCCGTCATCAGATTCCTGCCTATGAACAGCAGGCGCTAGAACATGCACTATGGGGATAGTTGATATTTCCCCTGGTTTGAATGTGGCCCCCAGGGTGGCTAGCGCGTCTGCCTCCACATTCTGGTCCCTGGGGATTTGTTTAATAAAGAAGGTGGTAAAACGCACTTTCAACCCCTTTTATACCTTGAGGTAGGCTACCATCTTTGAATCCCTGGTGGCATAAACGTCGTTCACGTGATTTACGATGAGTTGTGAATCACTGAACACGTCTATGTGCCTCACATGAAGGTCCAAAGCTAGTTGTAGGCCTATGATGAGGGCCTCATACTCCGCTTCGTTGTTGGTAGCTCTGAACTCACATCGTACTGCCTAGACAATTTGTTCTCCTTGAGGGGAGTGGAGGACCAGTCCTACCCCCGTTCCTCTAATGTTGGAGGCCCCGTCAATGTAGAGTACCCACCGTTGGTCACCCTTATCTTCTGTCAGGGTCAGCATGTCTTTGTCGGCCTCCTGCTGGAGTGTTGGAATAAAATCTGAGACGAAGTCGGCCAATGCTTGTGATTTTATTATTGTTCGAGGCTCAAATTTCAGATCATACCCACTCAGGTGGACTGACCACTTGGCCATTCTCCCTGACAATTCTGGTTTCCTCATTACGCCTTTCAGGGGGTAACTAGTGACTACTGAGATGGTATGTGATTCAAAGTAGGGGCACAGCTTTTGGGAAGCAGTGACAAGAGCTAAAATAAGTTTTTCAAGTGAGGAATACCTGGTCTCTGCAGGCAGTAGAGACTTGCTGATGTAGTATACTGGATTTTGTGCTCCCTCATGTACCCGAACTAATACTGCGCTGACTGCTGCCTCGGTTACTGACAGGTACAGGTACAGGGGCTCTCCTGGCTCGGGCTTGGAAAGGAATGGTGGTGTGCTGAGATAACTTTTGATCTCCTCAGATGCCTTCTCATGCTCTGCTGTCCACTTGAACCTTTCACTCTTCCTCAGCATGTCATAGAACAACCGACACCTGTTTGAGGACCTTGAAATGAACCTGCTCAGCGCAGCCACCCTCCATGTCAGTTTTTAGACGTCCTTAGGCTTCTAAGGGGATTCAAGTTGGAGCACTGCCTTGATCTGCTCTGTGCTTGCTTCAATCCCCTCTGGGTGACCAAGTACCCTAGGAATTTTCCGGAAGAAACCCCAAACATGCACTTCAGGGGGTTCAGCTTCATGCTGTACTTCCTGAGTATTTCGAATGTATTAGCTAGGTGTGCCATGTGTTGTTCCGCCTGCTTGGACTTGACCACCATATCATCTATGTATACTTCTATCGTTTTGCCAATTTCATCTTTGAACATCTTATTCACCAACCGTTGGTAAGTGGAACCGACATTCTTTAACCCAAATGGCATCACGTTGTAGCAGTACAGTCCTCTTTCAGATCTGAAGGTTGTCTTTTCCTGATCTTCCGGGTGAATCTTAATTTGATTGTAGCCACTCCATGCATCCAGGAAGGTAAACATCTCGTGGCCTGCTGTGGCGTCCACCATGGCGTCTATGTGCGGTAGGGGAACGGATCTTTCGGGCATGCTTTATTCAAATCTGTAAAGTCCATGCATACCCTCCACTTGTTGTTTTTATTTGGCCGACCACCAAGTTGGACAACCATTCTGGGTACTTGACCACCCTGATCTTTTCGGCCGCCAGCAGGTTGTCTGCCTCCAGGTTAATTACAGCGTTCCTTTCTGGAGTGAACTTCCGTCTCTTTTGTTGTACTGGCTGATAGTTGACGTTGACATTCATTCGGTGCGTTATGACGCTTGGGTCAATGCCTATCATATCTTCGTGTGACCAAGCAAAGCAATCCATGTTAGCACGTAAGAACTCAAGTAAAGACTGGCGGATGCTACCTGTACAATCAGAACCTATTAGCATGGTTCGTTCCGGGAGTTGTACGTTCAGGTTGACTTCATCTAGTTCTGCCTGAGGAGGCTCTACGTACTCTCTCTGGACGTACATCTTCTGTAATTGCTATGCTAGCGGCGGCCTGACAGTGGGCTTTAGGGCATCTCTGTAGTAATCTCTGGCTTCCTCCTAGTCTCCACGAATCTCTTGAACTCCCCATGGTGTCGGGAATTTCAAGATCTGGTGGTACGTGGACGGTATCGCCTTCATCTCATGGATCCACGGCCTACCCAAGATGACATTGTAAGTGGATGGGCCATCAATGACCAGGTACCGTACCTGCTTGTTTATCCCCCCAGCGTAGGTGGGAATTACTATCTCCCCTAAGGAATGCTTTGTTTCCCCACTGAATCCCACCAGTGGAACCACCTTCTAAACGAGGTCCTCCTTGCTGAAGCCCATGTTTTTTAGGGTTTCCAGCAATATTAAGTTCACGGAACTTCCTGTGTCAACAAGGATCTTCTTTACCAAACAGTTCCCTATTGAGAGCGTGATGATCAGCACGTCATGGTGCTGCTTCCCCGTGTCTGGGGTATCGGCTTCGTCGAATGTGACTGCTGGCAGGTCACTGGCGTTAATGCAGTTGCAGAACTCTGGCTTGTCTCTCTTCGTTTCTGTGGCATGTCGCTTAGCTGTGAAATAAGTTAGGCCACAGATCTCTGACCCTCCTGTGATGACATTTACTACCCTGGAATATAGAGGTGGCGGGGAAGGTAGCACCTGTTCTGCTGTGTTTACCTTGCCATATTTGGCCTCCTTAGGCAGGAGGTGGTCTAAGTACCCTGCTCCATGGAGGAACTTGATCTCCTTCCGCAGGACCACGCAGTCTTCAGTGTTGTGGCCGATGTCATTATGGTACTCGCACTTTTTGCTGGCATCTCTTTTGTCATTCTCTCGGGGCACCGGCTTCTTGGGTCATCTGACCTGCCCTCCAAGCTCTCTCAATGCTTTCAGTACTCCTGTCAATCCCGTAATGAACCCGTACTCGCTTAGCTTGGGTGGCAAGCCGACACTTTCCTTCCAGTCCGCTTCCCCAAAGACTTTGTTGACGGTGTTTTTGCTGTAGGGTTTTGCCCTTTCGCTTTTCTTTTCGGTTGGCACCTTCCTGCTGGTACGTTCCGTGTCATACAGGTCCCTTTTGGATTCGTCCTCCTCTAGGCGGATGACGGAAATGGTCTTTCCTTGTACGTCCTCGAAGGTGGTACAGGGGTATTTAGTGAGATCCCTTTATAGGTCTGAATCCTGAATGAGCCCCTACCTGAACGCCTCTATTGTTGTGGCTATGTCGCACCTGGGAATATAAACTTTCTCCTTGTTGAACCTGTTCAGGAAGTCTCGAGTAGACTCCTCGAATCTCTGGACAACCCTGTATAGGTCGCTCGTTTGCTTCTCTGGCTTGCTGCTGCTGGCGAATTGCTGATTAAAGGCGTTAACCAGATCTGCAAAAGTTGAAATTGACTTATTTGGCAAGCTCACGAACCATTGCAATGCCTCCTTCAGGGATCCGGTAGCGGTGATTACCATCATTTTATGTTTATACTGATTTACGTGATCCAAGGGGTCCGCCGTTCCGTCATAAAGGGTCGTGGTTGGTGGGGTGAACCCCTTGGGCACACTGACCAAGGCTATGTTATCCACGAAAGGTGAATCTGCGTTGCTTTCTGGTGCCGCCACTTCCATTGGAAACGGCATCCCTGACACCTTGTTGAGCATGGCCCTGATCTCCTACAACTGTTGTTCTACTGGTGAGCCTGCCCCCAGATGTAGATTGGGGCTTGGCTGAAAGGAACCGTAGGGATTGATGGCTGCTGGGGTGCCCCATACGTCATACTGTGGGACTGCATAGTTGTTTGGCAGCGGCGTCGCGTTCACGATGGGCCTAAACTGCGCGTCATGTGCCTGCTGTGTGTATATGTTTCCTCCCACGAGGGCATTTGTCATCTGTGGGTTCCCCTGGAGGTACCCCTGAAAGAATGGCGAGCTGCCGAATGGTGACGGGAAGTCAGGTGTTATGGTTCCCAACCCTGCCGGTACAACTCCTTCTGGTACCACCCCTGATGATGTAACCCCTGAATGGGACATTATCCCTGGTTGGGTGACCCTAGGAGTGGTCACCACTCCCAATGAGGGCATGGTCCCAAACGGAGGCTGGGTTCCTGGTGAGGGAGTCGTCCCTGGCGGCGGTGGCTGGGGTACCCTGGGTGGGGACACTACCCCTAAATCCAATCTAGTGACCAGCTCCTACGGGAAGGTTCTTCCTAGGTGCATTACTGGTGTCATACGCGGAGGTGTATGTTCTCTAACTGACGGTACCACCCCAGTCTGGGACACTGCGTCCACCTTGTCTTTTAGAGCTCGATTGTCCTTCTGGAGGCCCTCCACTGCACGATGCAAAGTCTTCATTCCTTTGAGCAGCTGCTGCACCACATCTGGTTGTGATCCCATAGGGGGTTGTGGGGCCATCGGTGTTAGGGCTCCCAACCCTGTGGGAACCACTGGTGCCCTTGCTGACTCCATCCTCACTGGGTTGCTAACCCTTGCTTGACCGGATACCCCTCCACCCGGACCACTAGTGCTCTTGGATGATTGCGGGGGCTTTGTGGGCATGGCGGTCACCTTGGTTGCTACAACAGTGGTTGATGCGGCCACTAGTCTTGTCGTTTCTGTGGATGGTCGTACGGTGGGAGATTGCGTGCTGGAACTTGGTATTCCCGAAGTGGAACTGGGGATGCTGACTGCTGGGCTTTGGACTCCAGAGGTGCTTTGGTTAAGTCCTGGCATGCTGAGTATACTGTTAGGCTGACTAGGGAAATATTTTGACCACTTAGCCCCACGGTGGGCGCCAAATTATTTTGGTAAAAAATTTACCTACTACCGATTAAAACGAGGGTGAGTCTAAATGGTCAAATGGAAGACTAAAACAAGTCAATACTCAACAAGCAAGAAGATAATAACGAAAGAGAAAAGTGCAAGAAATTAAATAACACAAGGGAATTGGTGACTCGGAAAACCCAATGTGGGAACAACCGCGGGGGGAGTCGTTATCCCGCCAATATATGTACTATGACTGCCGTGGAAGCTGAGGAGGAACAATGACGAATATGGACTTTAAAGAAAATACAATGATACTGTGTAGCTTAAGTAAATAATGTTCTACGTAAGTGATTGTGGAAGTGTTGTTGTTCGAATGTCCCTTGCTTCACTCCAATTGAGTTATATATAGGCCTTCTCCTGAATTGGCTCTTTGGTAGGGTATTTCTCCTTCTGTTGCGCAACCTCCCTATTCTTGCGGATTCTGTAGCGTTGACTGATGACTTGGTCCTTGTTCCTTCTCTGCAAGTACCTTGTTCCTTCTCTGCAGGTGTCAGGGGTGCTTTCCTCTTTGTGCAAGTTGACCCACGACTTGATGTTAACCAGTGGTTTGTCGCCACGTCAGCTTGGATATATGTGGTAGGATTTAACCCAAACAATTACCAAACACTGCAAATAGGAATATGGGTAATCTAAGTGCCTAACTTTTGCATGTTGAAGGTCAACAGTGGTGTCACATCAAATTAATCACATTGCATGTTCATGGATTTACGTTAATATGTTGGTACTCTGCATATGTGGTACTTTGTATTCTTAAAATACAAGGGGTGTTAATCTGTCTATGTAGCGAGGGTAGTGCTAATGTGAATAGTCTTTAACTGTTGTTTTAAAATAATTTACACACTTGCATTAATTTTCATTACGTTTGGTTATGAATTTACTTAGATTTAATTAGGATGTATTTAACATTATTAAGTAACATTAGATAAACCCCTGCGATTTAATTTAGGTTGGGGACGTTTTCCGTAAACCATTTCGGCGTTTTAGAATGTTGAACATGGGTTGAGCGCGACAATATAATTATAGTGGAATAAAAAGAGCGCGACAATATAATTATAGCGGAATTCGTATCGGAATTCTGGAAATCCAAACGCCTGATTAAACTCGTATAACGTATCGGATATCGATAATAAAACCGTATCGTATAATTTTGCTCAACCGTAGATATACATTACCAAGGAAACCATAATAACCCTACAACCAAAACATACCGTAGTATTTGTAGAATCCATATGATAAATTTATTCTGAGACCCATTTAAGAGTTATTCGTAATTAAAACATGTGGCACTTATTTTAAAACGGGCGTGAATGACTATATAATATTTTTAACTAGACATATAGTGGTATTCAAGGGTTTACGCGCACATACTTAAAAGTAATGCACGGTACGGGATATACATAACCCTAATAACCCTATAAACCCTAATAACCGAACTAATTTATCGTTACAACTATTTAATAGTTAATTAGTTATATATAATTTAAACTTGTATCACATTGTTATTAAATAGCTTCGTAACTCACATTTCTTAATCACAGTTTATCCGCTATATATATATCAACAAATTATAGTACAACTACCCCCAACAAATACATCATACTAAAATAATTCCTAAGCTAGCTTTCCAATATGATGTTCAACATCGACAATGACGCATGCCCGGTGATCCAGTTAAACATAATGGATGAAGATAAGAAGTCCTTCAAGGAAAATTATGTGAAGGAAAAAGAGACAGCAATGGGGTGGTTATTTAATTGTAGTCACACAGTTGAAGAAGATGGGGTAAGGAGAAATATTAGTCGTAATAGAGTTCTCAATCCAGAAGAGATTATGAGGAATGGAGTTTTCGATAAGTTGGAGGTGGAAGATAAGAAGAACATGGTTGAGCTTACCAAAGCCTTGACAAAATGGTTTCTCATCGGAACAGATAGTCCTAGGCTTGACAGAATTTATGATGAATCTCTAACGTATAAACTCCGGTTAGGAACACAAGTCATTAGCCGAGGTGACAGGGGCGGACCCATAAATTATTTACAGCTTAATTTTATGTATGCTTTATAAAGTATATATAAGACTATCCTTTAAATTTCGATTCTTTGCTATTTCTTTCACGTAGAAATTGTGCAAATTATTTATTTTACTGATAAATTTATGGTATCTTGATAAAATATTAAATATAGCTTAACCTCTACATACAAAACAATTAGGTTTATGGAAAAAAGAAGAAAACAAACAATAACTATTAAAAAATCACCTACTCAAATCGACTAATAAATGAGCAAAATGGCAGTCTAAATTAACAATTTGCCCTTTGATCAATTTCAATAAAATTTCTACCTGTTGTTTATCACTTTTTTCTTTGAGAATTTTGGAGTAAAAAACAATTAATAAGAAAACAAAGATTTAGAGGGTTAGTTGGAACTTGGAAGTATGACATGTAGATTAATGGAGTAAATGAGATATAAATAAGGTGTCATTAATGGTAATATACTATGGGAATTGTGATTTAAATGATATTATAGTGGGGAATATAGATTACGTGAGACACAATGTCATTTAATGACTAATTAATACAAATTTTATGGTGTAGCAAATCTTCATTTTCTCATTAATTTTTTGGACTTTTGGTGTGGCAATTGCTACACCATTGTTGTATGTGGGTCCGCCACTGCGAGGTGATTTAGAGGTCAAGAGGTGCTGCCTCTGTAGGTATCTCGACGGAGAAATGAGCAAAAGAACCTACCATCTTTATCAAAGAGTACAATTTCTAGATTATGTGTAGTAATAAATTAATTTTTAAGGAGGACTTGTTGGTCGACATATCTAACATCTTTTTTTATCTCTTATTGTTTATGTATTTTGCAGATTTTCTGGGTTGATATATCATGATAAGTGCATAATTTATATACTCTAACCCCTTATATTAGCTCAATTTTTCATGTCATTTAGCACTTATCTTAGTGTTTTATGAGCTTATATGTGTATTCTAGTATATTTGCTTGTTTAAACATGTTTTGTAGGTAATTAAACTTTTAGGAGCTAAAATCTACTAAATATGCATACTAGAATACAAGGCTAAATACAAGAGCAAGATTGGACTAAGTATGAAGATTTGCATGGGTTCTTGCATGGAGATTTAGTGGATTAATGAAGAAATATAAAATGAAGTCAATGTGCAAGTCAAGTCCAAAATCAAAGTCCAAATTATGGTGGAAAACTTTGGATGCTAAGGGAACATTGGATGCCAAATGAAGATTTTAATCGGACGATTAATCAAGCATTTATCGCTAAGCATTGGATGCCATTTGCAATTAAGGACGGAATTAAGAGAGAATTTGATGGACATCACGTCCCCGATCGGGGTTGGGTGTCCCCGATCGGGGTTAGGCCCCTTTAAGTGCATCCGTTACTCCCTTGTTTCCCTATAAATACAAGGCCTCGTCAAGCATTTTCCACAACCCCTTACACACTTCCTACACATTTCTTTTCCTTATAATTCTCTCTAAATAGTAGAACACTTGTTCTGTTCCTATATGGTGACTTCTCATATCTGGCTTTCCTCTTTACTTGGAATTAACTCCTGGGCAAACCCAAATTTTCATATCTGACATTCTCTCCTACCTGGCACGCTTCCAACAGATAATTTTCATCCTTTGCGTTGCTTTCTTTGGGTTCTCAAAGCGATTTGGCTGGTTCGTAATTCTATAATCTTCAACAATTGCACTGTGGGCCCAGCCCGCATCCTCCACCTTATAGATGCTCTGTATTCCTCACACTCGTCCCTCCCTACACTTCTCACATGGAATGCTCCACTACCGCCTGTCATCGGAACTTATACTCCTATTTATCCTCCTTTTACTGCCACCTCTTTTCACGTTTACGTCCGTAGCACACATACACAGGGATGTTATCTGTCATTCATCTCCAATTTTGCCACAGGACAAACCGAAAGTACCTTTATCCGTGCTTCTTCTGTGTTTGCGGCAACAACTCTGGCTTTGCTCCGCACCATGTAACAGCCGCACAACCATTCTCATCCTTTTCTCACCTTTTGGGTGAACTCCAAAAAACTATCTTCAGTTCTGGAAAAATCATTGCCAGTACCAATAATCATCCAACATTCACTACGAAAAATTTGAAGACTAATTCTTACCAATCGTCACTGGTCTGTTAGTCTTACTACGGGCTAATTGTATTCACTTCCATTTCCTCATTGTTGTGTTTTGTTCTACTCCCTTCGTCCCGGTCATTAGTTGTCCTTTGGTTTTGGCACAAAGACCAAGGAAAGAGGARGGAGCCAATTATAAGATGACAAATGGACTAAATTGAATGTGAAAGATCAAATTACTCATGAAATACAATCCTAAAATAGAAAGGACAACAACTCATTGAGGCACCCAAAAATGGAATAGGACAACAAATGACCGGACGGAGGGAGTATATTTTAACGTTTTTTTTTTAAATTTTAATATAATGGTCTACCTTTGTCGAAAATATAAGTAATTGAAGAGTAATGGGCAACATGTTTACAAACCCAAGTAGTTAAATAACCCACATATCCGATTTTCACTCAATGTGCCCATTTTATTTGCTTTCACCTGGTCCACTTAATTTGTTCGGTTTTCGCTCAGTTTGTACCTACAAATACAAAAATACGAGAGCAACACCAAAATTTTGAAAAGTCTTAAAGATCGACACTAATAATAAAAAAACTAATCTTTCATTTTTATTTCAAAACGAGTGAATTATACTAACTTAAGCAATTAATTCCAACTAAATAAAAGATAACATGTGGGTGAAAAGTGGTTAAATGTAAGAACAAGCAAACGGGTCGGGCCGCACCCAAAT
>VHZZ01000217.1:215502-227533 GCA_009801015.1 Silene noctiflora
TCATCTCATTATTTTTTATCGTAATGTAATCGTAATATAATGTATGAACAACCCAATTTATATAAAGCGGAAAAATGTTATTATCTCACCTTGCGTTTTAAACTATATTTTCTTATCAATGTTTTCTTTTGGCTGCCACTAATTTCTTGTAATTTTTTTGTTTAATCTCAATAAAATTTTGCATAACAACAACAACAATAATAATAGTAATAACAATAATAAAAATAACAATAACAATAATAACAAGGTTTCCTTACCTAATAAAAAAAACAACAACAATAATAATAATAATAATAATAATAATAATAATAATAATAATAATAATAATAATAATTAAGTTAAATTAATTAAGTTATAATAATAATTAATTAACTTAAATTAATTAAGTTATAATAATAATAATAATAATAATAATAATAATAATAATTAATTAAGTTAAATTAATTCAGTTCAGATCAGATCCGTTTCAGTTCAATAGAACAGGGCCTTAGTTAACATTGAACACCTTGAAATAATTAGATCGTTTGGGGAAAAAAGTATGCAAAATCGAAATTGATTTCCTGAATTTAATGTTTGGTGGTAGGAAACTCTATTTGCTATGCTAGTAGAAATAACCGAACGTGCAATGGCTCACTGTGATGCAAAAGACGTCCTCATTGTCGGGGGTGTGGGTTGCAATGAGCGGTTACAAGAGATGATGAAGACAATGTGCTCCGAGAGAGGTGGACGATTATTCGCCACTGACGATAGATACTGCATTGACAATGGGGCTATGATTGCATACACTGGCTTACTCGAATATGCTCATGGTGTATCTACTCCACTGGAGGAGTCGACATTTACTCAAAGATTCCGAACCGATGAAGTTGATGCTATTTGGAGGGAGAAAGAATCGGGTAACAACGGAGTATGACCTAGACTAGAAAATGTGACATTGCTTGTTTCTTTCATTCTTGATGAACCTATTAAACTTGTAAATCAGTAATTCTTTCTTTGGTAGCAGGCTTGATTATTGTACGAGTACTATCGTAAAATCTGTACTATCAAAGATTCCGAACTGATGAATTACTGAACTTGTTAGCCGCCTGAGAGCTTCTGGACTTGTGGTGTTCGGACAGTATGACTTCCCCATTTTATTAGGGAATGTTTAAATTTTGTTGATCAACTATGTGGGAAGTTCAATCATCTCATCTATATGGACTGCGTAGTATGTACAAAATAGATTTCTTCCTTTTATCTTCATGGATCTTTATTTCAAAGCAGGGAAAAGTCATATTATTCAGATTTTATTCCACCCAAATTATGCCGGCTTTCGGTGCCGCAATTTGTAACATTATTTTATAGTATACAAATAAGGATCTTCTAAATTTAATTCACGAATCATTGAGGTAGAATCGTTGTAGTAAACCACTTTGGTCATTCCAAGTACGGTTTATTACTGCTTTAATAGCTATTTTCGTTCTAGTAAACCACTTTGGTCCATATGAAATTGGTAATATCCCTACTTTTACGAAATCGTTAAAATGAAGTAAGTATTAGTCTCGATTCACCAACTCGTACCTAAATTAACAAGTTTGATTCCAATCTTATACGACAATATTTCGAAATCATTTGCTAAATAATTCGACATTTTAATCTTTGAGATATCTTATTTTTATTCAAGTCAACCCGTCCCAACTCATTTCAAATGGTACAAATAATTTTTGGATAGTATTACAGCTTCAATTGGCATCCAATTTTCTTATAATCCCACCTTATAATAATCAATACATCATCCTCAAATTTACGATCCATATCGGCTCAGAAATTTGAGATCGACTTCTAAAAATTCAGCATTCCAAGGAAAACAGCAACGAAGATGAAAGAGAAACACCAAGAGACGCGGCATTTCCACATATAAAATCAACCATTTTCACAAATCACAATCATAAACCTCTGACTTTCCCATAAAAAAACCATCATTTCCATCACTTTTTTCTTCTTTTTTTTTACAGATTTTCCACAAATTCAACAATCAATATCGCTTCAATAATCCCTTTTTTCATCTGGGTATTTCAATTTATAATTACCCATTTATTTGCTTGATCATAAATTGGGTTAATTGTTAATGTAAAATAATGGGATGTGCTTCAAGTAAAACCTCTGATTCTAAAGCAAATAGGGTTGCTAGATGGAGTTCTACTGGCATTGTTGCTTTACGTGACTCCAAATTAAAGGTCTTTAATTATTTACATTTTCTAATTTGATGAAATATATTGTTTGATCAATTTTTCTAATTGCTGTTTTTCAGGGTTTGTTTGATTATGCATGTTTATGTCACATTTGAGTTGATTGTTATAGAAATCATCAGAGTTTTGTATTGGTTCAGTAGATTAATTGAAAGTTGTAATCTTTCCACTTTTTTGCCTAATTTTTGATAATCAGTGTAATGTTGAATGTAGCTATTTGGGTTGATCATGGCATCATGCATAGTTGTAGTGTTGGAAATTTGCAATTGAAAGCTGTGGTATCAGGAAGTTATTAACTTCTACATGAGATTGATTGTGGTGGTATAAGTACTATATGTAGGGGTTGGAATTTGAAAGATTGTTAATCTCCGTCTGACTCAACAGGTTCTTTACGTTTTTATTATATTGGCAGGAGTATTTTAATCAAATGTAAAGAATTACTTGAGTTAGAGGAAGTAGCTTTTGAGTGATTTTAAGGGATTTTGATTGTTTGGGATTGCCATGCATGATCATATCTATGGATGTTGTAAAGTGTGAATGAGAGATGATTGACAAAAAATTAAGGAATTGTTTTCATGCCTACATCTCGTGGGTCTTTTTTCGATGTTTGTATCTCTGAGATTAGGTGGATGATTCATTGATTCATCAAGCGTGAAACTTGAAAGGAAATGATGAGCTGTTTTCGACTATGTAGTTTATACAATAGGAGTGATGGGGGTGATGAGTAGTGAGCATATTGGCAATGATCAGCATAACAATGATGTGTAAGACATCTTGAGTAGTAATTTTAAGAATGGTGAGATGCCTACAATCAATCTTTGGGTGGCTCATGATATGAGGAATGAGCGGAGTTCAGTTGTACATCTACATTAATTTGACTAGCCTTTTTGGTAGGTGTCTGAGTGTATCCATCTTCTTTGTCACACAAAATCATGCTGTATTATGCCCTTTCTAATTACTCCATTTTTTGACGTTGTGTTGAAGCATGCGTACCAAGTTTAGTTAATGGCTTTTGACTAGTGTCATTGATTTGGCTCAATTGTACTCCTTCTGTTCAAGCCAATTCCATCATTTGATTAAATACACATCACATGTATTGAACTAGCATGGAATTGGCTTGAACGGAGGGAGTACTTCGTCTGATGTTGTACTACCTCGAATCCCATGCATGTCTACAGTAATGAAGTGCGATACAAGGATGTGCTTTTCTACTTGTTACAATTTCTGGAAGGACCACATGAAGTAGGCAACAGTAGTTTCATTATTTCTGTATTTACTTCCGTGAATTCACAGTAAGTTTCAAAGTGCTTGTATTCTGAGGTTATAGTTACTAAGGAAAGAGCCTTTAAATCTTTAATGTGTTATTTAAGATTTTTTCTATAAAAGGTAGAGTGGTAGCTGAATTTATGAGGACATTTAAAGTCACTACTCACTAGTACATGGATATTGGGCTCTTATGTAAGCTTGCTGTCGTGATGCTGATATAGAAGGCCACTTGGAACTTCTTAGGAATTCTGAGGGTGCTTTTGGTATAGACTATTTTCCATGCTTGTTAGTAATATTTTTGGAGTTTTCCACACTTGGACATTCCTTATGTTCCCTAGTAAGCTAGTATCCTACAGTGAGGACAGTGGTGGGGTTGTAACCCACTCGACTTGTTTTCTCCACACAATACTCCCATAGTTTTTGTTACTGTCAAACTCAGGTGATCTTTGAGAACGTTGATGTACATACATCTTATGGCTTTACTTTATCCTATGCGCAAGTGTTTTTTATTTTCTGAGAATTATGTATGCATGCACATGCTCAGATTGTAAAAATTGTTATGTGATCACATAAAAAGTATAGTTCTTGTAACTTGTTAAGTGCTGCATGTTTTGTTGAAATAATAGATGTACTTTTTCAAGAGTATCAGTTCTGTTCTTTGGTTCAAGTCATTAGAGTGTGTTTGTTTTCTGCTATCTGATGCTGTCTATGATTTCAACAGACATTTCCAGATGAAATTCTTGAACTTGGCAGAGGTGTACGGACTGTTGACTTGACGCACAACAAAATAGGTATCCGTCGCTACTTTTTGTGCGTGTTTTTTTAATGTACTTGTTTCCCATTGTTCTACAGTTCTACCTCTGTTTCAAGTTTCCCACGACTTTGTACTGCAGTTCTTAGTAGTTAGTACCTAAACCACTTTCGAGACCAGGGAGTCTTTCTTGTTAGCAGTCCTAGTCTCATAGACACAGAGGCATCTCTATGACTATATCAGTAATCTGTATGATATTAAACTAGAATTGACTGGCAAGCTAAGTTTGTATGTCTACCTTTCTAGGGTATATTTTCAGTGCATTATATCATGTAAATTATCCATTGTTGTTTTATTTATTATCATGCTGTTTGGTTTAACATCTATGAAAATTTTCTGTAGTGTACTTAAATTTGTGTTTCTATGTTTAAATACATGTGAACAATTTTTCTTTTTTGCCTTGTGCAGTTGATATTCCAGTAGAAATCAACAAATTGTTCAACATGCAGCGTTTGGTAAGACCATTTTAGCACTTTTAAAGTTTAAACCTGATTAATTTATTATTCTTATTGTACTACACTAATAATAACAATTTCGTGGAAGGTAATGACTCATCTTGTTAACATCCTTTTCTTGAAGTGACATTTTTAGGCGACATGAATGATTGCTGGAATCATTCTGCTGATTTTGCAACTGATCTTTAGCGATCCTGTGCATCTTTATCATGTTGATCAGACTAGGCATTTCACGTCAGCATCTTATACTTAGTGTTCTCTGTGGTTTTCTTCTCTTATTGGAAACCATGCTATTATGTTGACTCGTTGAGCTAACTGTCATTGTTGTTCTGCGATCTTATTCCTCTTTTGCAAGATTTTAGCAGCCAATAACTTTGGGAAGTGTAATGGTTTACTTGTACTTTTTTTTTTTATGCAGATAATAGCAGATAATCTTGTTGAGCGTCTTCCAATGAACTTGGGGAAACTCCAATCTCTGAAAATAATGACACTGGACGGCAATCGGCTTACTGGCTTGCCTGATGAATGTATTTTTCCCTTGCTATTATAACTGTTGTGTTATGCCTGTGATATCACCGTGCTTATTTATTGATGAGGTTTGTTTATTAGTGGGGCAGCTGGTACGACTTGAGCAGTTATCAGTATCTCGGAATTTGCTGTCTTACTTACCTGAAACTCTGGGCAGTCTAAGAAATGTAAGTATCCAGATAATACATGGAATTGTGTCTTCTGTTTTCTTGTTTCCTAATATTTTCTTATCTTGTTTCCTACTTACTTTTTATGCATAGTTTTCATTTTTTTTTTTATGGTTTGGATACTTCGGAATTTCCATATTTCCAATGGAGCCAAAGACTCATTACTCTTTGGTTATGGATTATAATGGAATAAATCAAAATGGCTCACTAAAGTGGCTGCGCTTCTTTCTTTTGTGAAGTAGCGGTCCTTCGATGCAGTTGTCGACACAATTTTCATCTTGGGTCATTCGGAAACAGCCTCTTTGTGTTGCTAACACAAGGGTAAGGCTGCGTACATCCGACCCCCCCTTACCCCGCAATTTGCGGGAGCCATTGAGGCACTGGGGTAATGTTGTTGTTGTTGTTGTTGGTTTGGATACTTCGTAAACACCCTGGATGCCCCACAATTTGATTAACGTTTTGTTCATTCTTCTCTGTTTTTTTTTTTTAAAATTACTTCACCGTCTTTATATTTGGTCTAATTTTTGCAGTTAAAGCTTCTAAATGCTTCAAATAACCAAATCACATATCTTCCTGAATCCATTGGGAGCTGCTTTGCTCTTGAGGAGCTTCAGGCAAATGGTATGTTATCTTTTTTTATGGCTAGTAGTCAACAACTCAGCCTCTAAGATATATGCTATATGATATGTAATTACTTAAGCGCTGTAAACAGGCATAGCCTTTTGCGTGAGAATGGTATATATGGATACTGTGTAGTTCTTCTTGTTTTCAATTTTGGAACTATCTTTATTGCACGATAGAACGCTATAGTTCAACTTTTTTGAAAGCAGCAGCTACCATTAGTATAGTACATGAATACGAGTCAGGAATATTAAGTTTCATTCTTTAAAGAGTCGTTAAAAGGGAACTTAGCTGATAAGATCTTCCCTTAAAAAGCAGTGACAGTGGCTGTTTCACTGATGTTAAATGATGCTTGGCGGTCTGGCGCTTTGCACATTAGTGTGTATATCGGATTTAATACTACAATATCCTGTAAGGCTGTAAGCATTGACAAGAATGTAATGATATGTTATTATGTTATTCCACTGACTTTCTAAGATCATGGGCACAGCCTAGTTTTGTGTCTTTTTTGGTTGAGTTCTGACTGTCAAGCTCCCTTTCTTTTCAACTTGTAGTAGTGAAATTTTGTAATGTATCCCTTTTCACATCCATTTCTATTTGCAGATAATTCCATTGACGATCTTCCTCAATCAGTTTGTAATCTTATTCATTTGAAGTTGCTCTCTTTGGATAACAACAAAGTGAAACAGGTAGGTGGCTCTGCTTGCACATATGAACTTCTTCTTTTTCCCTTGTTCAAATATACTGTATATAATAGCAGCAACTATTACCATTTCAGTCATTTAGTCTTTCAACTTTTTTTTTTATTAATTTAGTTTTTAATTGTAGTCTTATATGGGCTTCGGTAGACTAATAGTTCTATTATGAGAATCGCATAAAAATAATGATTTATATTCCAAGTTTTGAATCAGAGTTGTTCCTTTCTCATGAGAAATCCTAAGGGGTGTTTTAGTGAGCGTATTCTGACCGAGTTTTGATTCAACTTTTATTTATCTTTTTATATTGTTTTATGTATGTAGATGCCTTCAACAATTCTCAAAGAATGTGTAGCTCTGCAGAGTATATCCTTGCACAACAACCCTCTATCTATGGACCAATTTCAGCAGGCATGTATCTTCCCAATTTGTAGTGTATATTACCTCTTTCTCACTGAAAGAACTTAACCATTTAAGCTCTGTGGATAATATAGTTCTTATTTATTTTGCACATTAGATGGAAGGCTATGGAGAATTCGAGGCACGGAGGAGGAAGAAGTTTGACAAACAAATCGACTCAAATGTGATGATGAATTCAAAGGGTCTGGACCCGGGTGTTGATTCATGATCCTGTGTTTGGATTATTCCTGGTAATTTTTCTTAATTTGTGATTCTATTTCATTTTATTGTGAAGTACTGTAATTAGTGCAATTCTTGATGCAATTTTCATTTTGGCTTATCCAGAATCCAGAAACAACTTCGTTGTGTTGTTTACGAAGGATTAAGGCTACATACAAGTTACAACTGACCTCCCTAACCTGCTATTTGTAGGAGCCCTTAAGGCACTAAAGTAATATTGTTATTTTATTGTCGTTGTTTCGCCTTTCATTTTGATGGCAGAGATGTAATCTAATTGTCTCAAACAGTTCCAGAAAATATATCCCTGCTACATTTCCAACATTTGCAGAGTTACCCTGACAATGTAAATAATGGTCTTCTTGTGCTTGCAGGTGACATATACTGGTAACCTTCTTGGACAGTTTGGCACCATCGTTTTGAACTTCATCAGCTAGCTTGTCGTTACGTGGCATGTTGAAAGCGGCCTCTGTAAATGGCCTCACATGGATCTTGCGGAGTCGATTGCTGCAGTTTACATGTACATAGCAGCTGTTGTATAGTACTTGCAATCACATTAACTGGATATTGATATACAGACCTCTGAATTTTTTAAATTCCAAACATTTTCTCCAGTATGAAAATGGGTTTACAAATCCCGATTTTTTAATAGGAAAATGAGTTTGTATCACTCGATAATTAATGAAATTAACGTCACCGCACTCACAAAATTCTACATTAATAAAATAATACTCCATTCGTCCTGATAATTTGTTTACCTATTCCTCTTTAGGGTGTATTATTCATTTGTTTACCTTTCTATTTTGGGAAAGTTTTGACGTTTTGTACAAGTAATTTGATCATCTTATTGCACTATTGTACATGACCGGGACAGAGGGAGTAGAAATTTAGAAAAATTAAATAGAACATCAAATAAACACAATTATTGAAAGAAAATTAAATTGTTGGATCTCTAATCATAATTTATTATCACCAAACAATAACAAGTTTCTATAGTTAACATATAGCACTACCAAACAATTAAAGTGGCCACCAAACATTTCCCTAAACTCTTGTTTAAGGAAAGTGACTCAAATTTCCAATACACTTACCTCTAGTTACTTCATTAATTACTCCTACTACTAGCATATGTTAACTTGTCAATTTCACTCCAAAAAAACTTGAAGTAGGTCACAAAAAAAGTGTCTCTTAGTCTAATTAATAATGTTGAAATCTTTCCAAAAAGTTTGGTGATATTACTAAAAAAACACCTAATTACTAGTTACATGCTAAAGCATAATAGAGCATAGAAGAAGTGAGATGGGTTGTCATGTATAATATGGTAGGTGACTAAACAAAACAACCAACCTATCTTCACATGCATGCTATCTTTGTGTACACTACTTAACTATTAGATATCCTTTACTTCTCCTCATTTTCTTCTTACTTTGTCTACTTAGTTAGTACCCTTTTTTCTCCTTATTTTTTTTATTATTTACTACCTTCGTTCTCATCATTTATTGACCTGATAAATGGACAATGATATATATATGGGTGATCAAATCATTCATCATAATCATTCGCAGGTAAACAAATAAATGAGACGTTTAAAAAAAAGGTAAACAAATAACTAAGACAGATAAGAATATTTATTTATTTATTTATTTATTTATTTTGCCTTCCACCATCCCATGTTCTCAAGCTATCAACATTTTTCTTTCATAGGAAGTAAGTATAATCATAACATGAGTAAACAACTTTATTGAACTTGCACACACTTATAGCAAGTTTGTACTCAAAGTATATGCCTTAAATTCAGTAGAAATCAAGATCTAACAATGTATTTTATGAAGTGCACTTTTAAGGTTCCACCCATTGTTTGTTTCTTCACTATAAAACCAAAAAAACTATTTCGAGTACCAAACGCGTCACCTTTTGCTAGTAAAGGCAATAAAACCGAAAAACAATGTAATATGAGATTGCATATTACTCTCTTTATCCAGACATTTGCAGAAGTGTTTGAAACAATGGGGTAATGTTGTCGATGAGGCCTGTCACTAGACAGCCCGAAGAAAGTAATCAATATAATCAATTGGATATTACACTTTAACAAAAATGTACACCCTTGAGTTCATATAATAATCTTTATAATCACAAATTAAAATACATTCAATTAATCATTTTGAGATTAAACTCAACAAACTCTCATGTTTGTGAGGATTTTCAACCCACCAATATGGTTTGATAAGTCCAACAATAGAACTACTACTAACTGAAGTAGTACAATTAGCAGCAACATCCTCTTCATGAACATGTTCAGGAAGAAGATTAAGATCAAGCATATCCCGGGGTTTCGAGCTCGAGGATCTCTCAATAACATCATCAACCAGTTGATTACTCTGACTAATCTTTGCTTCATTGTCATTACAAGCTAAGAAATGGGATCTTTTGTGCCCTCCAAGTGCCTGTCCTGATGAAAAAACCCGAAAACAGATTGGACATTCATGTTTTTGAGCAATTTTCTTAGACAATGTTGGTGATGATCCTAGACCAATCTCAGTAAAAACTTCATCTTTATACTTTGGGGTAAACTTTTCATTAGAATCTGGAGAGGAACACTCAGCAATGCTCAGAATCGCTTTCTCGTCGCGCTGTAGTGGATTATAACAGTCCTTTTCTTCCTGCAATTTCTTGTGACTAGCTTTGTGTCCTCCTAAAGCTTGATAAGAGTGAAACACTTTGTTACAAGTAACACACTCAAATTTACTTCTCCTTGTGAATAATTCTGTTTTCATTTGATTTTCATCAAATTTACCTAATTCATGATCATTATTGCTCATTAGATCAGCTGATAAAAACCCGGTTTCCGATTCTCGACATTCCTCCATTTTCACGCTTCTATTCTCAGAAAGTTTAAAACTTTGATCATTTAACAAAAACCCATTTTCTGAAACTTCAACCCCTTTCATTTTCACCCCATTCTGCAAGTTTTCAGAAGCAACTGACACCTGTTTTTGTTTTTCCCCATTCACTGCAGTAAAAACAGCATTCATCTTTTTACCCTGAACTTTTTCTCTCCTCTTCCTCTTATTCTTACTACTTTTACCCTGACAAATTTTACCCTCTCCCCATGGGCCCACATCTCTAGACAGCATAATCAAACACATTGCAATATCCACTTCTTCTACTTCTTCTTCTTGTTCTTCCTCAACCACTTCAGACAATGAAGAAAAAGAACTATTACCTGCAAGACATGATCTTTTACCCAGTCTCAAGTTTCCGGCCTCGGTTTCAGATGATACTGATGATGTTGTTGCATTAGACTTCTGTGACTTTTTCCTTTGCTCGTTTCCGGGTTTCGGCAAATGACACCTTATATGACCTCCTAGTGATCTCCCACAAGCAAATCTCTTCTTACAGAACTTGCATACATGCTTTAATTTCTGTTCTTCCATAATATAACAAAAATATTGATCAAATAATGATGAAAATATAAATAAAACTTAGGAAAATAACAATTTTCTTGTATGAATGAGATGAAAGTAAGAGAGAAAAGTTGCTGTTTTTAAGTAAGGTTAAGATCTGAATTGATGCACAAAAAAAGGTTCTTTTTTTAGTAGAGAAGTTTGTACACTTTTTCTCACTTACTATAGCTTGTGGGTAGTTCAAATATTAGGAGATTAGCAATTAAAACATTTTTTATATTATGATTTTTGTTTTTTTTGGGGTAAAGGGAGTTATAAGGGCGTTTTTGACGGACAGAATGACGGGTTTTATATTATGATTTGTGAGATGTAAGTTGATGAGCAAAAAACTCTACTATTTTTTGTTAGAATTATTTAGCTAGGTTGTAGTTATTAGTAGTAGTACTTAAGTAGGAGTAAGTAGTAAATTTGGTGAGGTGGGAGAAATCCATGCATAGAAGCAAAGGGAAAAAGGGAAAAAAAAAGGAGAAAATAATAGCATGTGTGCTCAACTACTCAAGTGACCCTTTTGAGCTTACTCTCCAAATCCATAGAGGGTCATGTTTTATTCATTTTTATTATTTGTTCATAATAAGAAGTAATTTTTATTCTTTTTTATTTTTTCAAATTAAATTAATCATTTTATTGCAGGGTATCTTAATTTGATAATTTTAAATTATTAAGTTAGTTATATATCATTGAAAGAATAATCCAAGAGTGACAGACTCGAAGTGTAGAAGGCATGAGCCTAGGCTATAAAATGCAATAAATTTATTCGTATACAAGTTAAACATTCTTTTGTTACTACGTCAATGCAACAAAATTTCGAATAATAGTGATAGTACTATGTAATATCCTAATAAAGTGCAATGTGAAAATAAGTTTGTATAACATCAGTAGGTTTTCCTTCAGACGGTCTTGGCCGTCGAAAATGAGAGTTTGTGATACAACATAACTTGACAAGTAAGGGAAGTCACATGACATAATATTGACTGATAAATGAGTTATACATAGACCTGCTAAACGAGTGGGCGGGATGGTCCCCGGGTCAGGTCATAATGGTCAGATTGAAGTCGGGTGACAGGGTAAAGTCGTATGCCTCAAATTAACAATTTATATCACTTAAATCCAATTACTAAACAGTAGTAGAGCGGAAATAAGGGTCGAACCCAAGGGAATTA
>VHZZ01000218.1:6206-66018 GCA_009801015.1 Silene noctiflora
CTCAACAGTTTCATTCTTCTTGGGCATTCATTTGGGGGTTATGTTGCTTCTAAATA
Organism: Silene noctiflora; assembly: GCA_009801015.1. Lineage (NCBI taxonomy): Eukaryota > Viridiplantae > Streptophyta > Magnoliopsida > Caryophyllales > Caryophyllaceae > Silene > Silene noctiflora. The sequence goes on from VHZZ01000218.1 coordinate 6,263, forward strand.
TGCTCTCAAGGTGGCTGTCTTCACATCTTCTGTTTGAAGTTTACTTGAGGAATGTAACTCGATTTTGTGTCTGACTAGTCAATGCATAACTATGTTCCTGTAGCATCCTGAGCGAGTCCAGCACTTGATTTTAGTTGGATCAGCAGGATTTTCAGCAGAAACAGAAATGACAGAGCGCCTCACAAAGTTTAGAGAAACATGGAAAGGAGCTGTCTTGAACCATCTCTGGGAGTCTAACTTCACCCCTATGAAGGTTGTGAGGTATTTTTTCTTCTCCTTTCTCCTTTCTCCTTTCTCCTTTTTCCTTTACTTATTGTTCATCAAAATGCCATCCACAAGAATTTGAGCGATGTTTTGAGAGGATTGATGGTGTGTTATTCATGTAAGGACTGCTTTCAATGCATCATTCAAATTCTGTAAAGTAGATTGTAAGCTTATGTTATTCTATTTAGTTTTCGGAATCCTGATTTCCGTTATTACGCAGAGGGTTAGGGCCTTGGGGACCAAATTTGGTGCGTAAATACACTAGTGCCCGGTTTGGTTCATATGCAACTGGCGATATGCTAAGTGAAGAGGAGTCAAAGCTATTGACTGGTAAACTTCATACAATTTTTATTGACCGAGAATTTACTCATTGTTTAGCTGGAGAGGGTTTGATGGAATGGGAGAAGAACATCTCCCGTGTTCGGATAGTAAATTTGGCTGAGGAAATAGAGGGGAGGGAAGGAAAAATTTGTTTCTGCATTCCCCTTCTCCCTCTCCTCCCCTTCCCTATCTGAATCTCTATCCAAACAGGCTCTTTTATGGCTACAAATTTATGACTGACGAGTCAAACCTCTAACTTTCTTGTTTGTTATACAGATTATGTGTACCATACATTAGCAGCGAAAGGTAGTGGAGAACTGTGCTTAAAATACATATTTTCGTTTGGAGCATTTGCAAGGAAACCACTTCTCCACAGGTTTGTTGTTTTCAGTCACTTTCCTCTCCACTCCTCCCGCCAAAACTTATGATTGTTCCCATTTGTTGCATGCATGAATATTTGCCCCTTGGAATGGGTGTTAGAACAACCCATATCTGTTCCACCCTGACGAGAGCCTAGTAAAACATTATTCTTACTATGTGGAAAACTATGAAAACTATATTACAGAAGATTAAGAAGGCGGGAGTTATTGTGTCTTCAGCGCTTTTTTGTGCTAGATAGACATTATTAGGCTGTGCATGACTTTCTTGGGTTTTATTACACCATAAGCAATGAAAAGTATCAACATGACAGAATTACTTCTGTATTACTGTATTATTCAATATATAACATTTAAGTTGGGTTTCTTGTCTACTCAGTGACAAACTTTTATCAATTGAAGCTTTTATAACTTGTACAAATTCAAGAACTAATGTGTATAAGCGCTGAAGAAATTCACTTTGCAATTGTCACGCGGTTATGCTGTGTGCTAGTTACTTCAATTCTTAGGACTCTGGTTCAGTGGTTCTCCAGTGCCTAACGATGATCATAACTGTTTCTATATCTTAACCTTTGTGAATGCTCTTACTTCCAATGATATACCAATACATATTCACTCAATTGTAATTGTAGCTCTCTTTACTGGTTTCTACTAGTTGAAACAACTGAATGGTACTCCATGCTCACGTCACTTTTCTATGAATGCAGTGCATCAGAATGGAAAGTTCCTACCACATTTATTTATGGTTATGAGGACTGGATGAGTTACCAAGGCGCTCAAGAAGCCCGTAAAAATATGAAAGTCCCATGCGAAATCATAAGAGTTCCTCAGGTTTCTCTCTCTATTCGATCTATCTCTTTGTGCGTTTGTAGTCACAGATCCAGAGAATGTTGTTAATGGGGTACTACGGATGTTTTCAGTTTTCTATGTCATTATCATATAAATAATACTCTGTAGGTGTTAAATGATTCCAGAATAAGAATGGGTAAAATGAACAAATGTAATTGTTTTACCGTATCCTGGGACCCTGGGTAAGATAAAAATGTATCCGCTTATGTGTGTGACATCGAAGTATGAGTGCGATCTGTTGATTTACAGTCCGGAAACAGGAAGATCTGAATTTGAGTACTTTAAATTGCAGGGAGGGCATTTTGTGTTCATAGACAATCCAAATGGATTCCATGCAGCAGTACTCTATGCTTGTCGGAAGTTTCTTTCACCGAACCCTGACAGTGAACCCTTCCCGGAAGGCCTCACCGCTGCATGAAGAAAATTGTATGTTTTAACTATCACCTGTGTAGATATTTGTATGGAGTAGCTGGAGAGCTGTTGGGTTAGAATTCAATCATTTGCTTACCCATCACTCCCTTATGAGTATTGTGTCATACTCCATACATCTTTAAATGCTCTAATGTATTTGTCACAGTTCCGTCATGCATATGCACCAATAAACTCAGGGCAACTATAATTATCTCGTTATTTTGCCCTTTTTATTAAGTACTTCTGTTGTTGGAAAGGTATTTAGAGATTATGTAGCTTCTTTTGTAAGAGTTCGCACCAATTCGTAAGAGTTCGCACCAATTCTTTTGGATCTATGGTATGGCTAAATTTAACTGTGAATATTAATAATGTTAATAGTACTTGATTCTTCTTCCTCTGTAATCGATACATTTCTTGTCGAAATCATCTTTTACTCAACACCTGTGACAGACTCATGCCCTCGTTACTAGTAATTATGCAAAATTAAGTTGCCAGCATACCGCTAGCATGCCCTCGTTACTAAGACGTTTTTACACAATAACTATCTCATTATGTGAGATTTTAGGACAGAATTTAGTATTTACTGCATCAATAAATGTATAGCTAGAGAATTACTGCTATTTTCCACCCTATATATGATGACATGCATGCAGACTGCAGTATTGTGCTTGGACACTTATTATTACATTTTCAACAGACGTGAGAAATTGTCAGTGACATTATTATGATGCTGATGCTCAACTTGCTCATGCAACTATGCAAGTATGCTTCTGCTCTTTATTATGCCTGCTTCACTGTTTTCTCTCTGTAACATAACTCCAATTTTTGGATTCTTATCTGGTATTCGGCCACGTGAGTACTATCCGTTGTGTTGCGCGACGGAGAAAAAGTGAACGAGCGATCACTTTCTTCAAGTGGTGATTTTTTAGCATAAAATGTCGGTTTTTATTATAATTTGCTTTTACTGGTCAAAGGTAGTAGTTTTGGAAGTGAAAATGCGAGAATGGGCTTGGGAAATCAACTAAGCCGAAGACGATTCTCCTAAAGGTAGAAATCAACTAATCAAGTCACTCGGATTGACCGTGGGTCAGGTACTCAGGTTAAACAATGGTCGGGTTTTACAATTTGGATATTGGATTTAGGATTAAAGTCATGTTGTGTCGTCATCTGGTTGGTCATGGTAATGAGGTAAAGGTGAATCCGATTCGGATCGCTATAGGGTCACAGGTTCTTAAGCATGCAGTATTAATGTATTATGTTGGTATATTTTAAGATTCGCCGGACAAATCCATGATGATGCTATCTTGGATGCATTTTTTATTTAGTATAGTTATTTCAGACGAGCTGTTTCCTGTCTGAAATAAGACGGACAATATATTAGACATTTTACAATAAAATGTTGCTATTTTCTGATAATATGTTACTATTATTTTTCACATCATTTTCAGGGTAAAAAATACAACTCTAGTTATTATATTTTGTCATTAAATGGTTACATTTTATTAAAAAATGACAATATTTTGTCCGTTTTATTTCAGACGAAAAACAACTCGTCTGAAATAGAATTTGCCATAATCTAACTATCTAAGCTATATGATCTTACTTTGAATATTATTATTATTATTAAACTAAAAAGCGTTACATTTATTTAGTATAATTAAAGCTGTATGATCTTACTTTGAATATTGTTAAACTATAAATCAGTTTCGAATCATCCAATAAGTGGAGTCCTATCATGACTCATGAGCCCTTTGAGCCGGTTTCAAGTTGAGGCAAACCGGAACACATAAGATATGTAGATTATCGGTTTAACTTGACTCGGTAAACGAGTCAATCGGGTTGAAATCTGTTTCGGGTTGTTCGGGTTTGCAATAATTTGGGCCGGGTCGGTTAGTCATTTCAGATTCAGGTCATTGTCGGGCGTCAGCGTCACGGGTATGTTGTTTTCAAGAGATTTAAGGATATCAATCAGTTTTCGAAAATAAACATTCGAGTCAGCTTTGATCAATTCAGATTTCGAGTCTGATTCATAACGTCAATTCCAGTTCAAATCAAATCAGTTTTGCCAGGCTTCGGTTTAACTTGTTCGGAACGAGTCCTTGTACTCGAATCGAACTTTTATCCGTTTCGGTCCCTAGTCCTTACTCACTCATTCTTTATTTTATGAGACAATTTTAACCCTACTCACAAAAAAAGTTTGTTCGATGAACAAAAAAGTTTTTTACCGATAAATATTCCTATCAAGTCACAAGCACTTTGAGCCGGTTTCAATTCGATGAACAAATAAGATTTGTAGATTATCGGTTTAACTAGACCCAATAAACGGGTCAATCGGTCGGTTTGGGTTCGGTTCCGGGTTAGTCAGGTTTACAATAATTTGGGCCTCGTCGGTCATTCATTTTCAGGTGAGTCGTTTTCGAGTGTGTTAGGGATAATAGTCGGTTTCGATAATAAACATTCAAGTAGGCTTAAATAAGTTCAGGTTAATTCAAATTTCAGGTAAAAGATTCGAATCCAAACCGAAACACATAAGATTTATAGATTACCAGTTTTACTATTTCGGACAGATTCGTCTAATCGAATCAACTTTTATCCGCTCTGATCCTTGGTCCTTACCCTACTCATTAGTATTTCTTTTATTAGACAATTTTAACCCTACTCACAACAAAAGTTTGTTCCCGGAAATTGTGTCTCATATGTCCCTTGAAGCAGCAAAGGGCCCCCGACTTTCTGTCTATTGCTTTCCCGATAAAACTACGTACAATTACTTATTAACGGCTACTTTCATCCTTGTTCCTCTCCTATTTGCCGCACGTGTCAACTTCATTTTTGGCGCGAATCCTCCTTTATTACTTTTGTATAGGCCACTCCTATCTTGTCTTTTATGAAAAAACAACTCCAAAGGTTTAGGGGTAAGGAATACGATTTTACGCGGTAGATATCGTTAGTTACGTATTTGCTAAAATTATAAAAGTTAGATATTTTTAATATACTCGTAAAGACAAATCAAACAAGATTTTACATGAATATATTTTCATTTACGTATTGAGAGAAAATCGGAATTAAATGCTTATTTGTGAATAGCATGCAAAATTGAAAGTAGTAGAATGAAGTTGAATGAAGGAAGTAACAAATAAAAAGAAAAGAAAAATATTTTTAAAAAAGTAATACATTAATTTAGTTGCAGTCTTGCGGAGCCAAAATTTGTAGTCGGAGGGAAAATATAGCAAGGTGAACAACTAATGGGAAAATATCAGCAAGGTGAACAACTAATGGCATGAGGTAACCTTGAAAAAAAAAAGAAATTAACTAAAGATTTCGAATTTATTTTTTCCTTTAATAAGGATGAGCGTCCTTGCTTACCCCTCGAAGGCCCTGTTCTCCAAAAGCACGCACCTATTACCTCTACACAAATTCTCATTGAAGACGGGCACTATCCGTCACAAGCTAAAAACGGATAGTGTCCCCCTTACAATATGCAAGTGGTACTATCCATGGAGTGCTCCATTTCTCCCCCACTCGTCCTCCCACTTGCCTTATTGTGAGAAGGACACTATTCATCTTCAGCTTGTGACGGACACATCTGTCACAAGCAAAACGCTTTGTATTATACTTATTAGTATGTTTTTTAATAAGATTATCGTAATCGTGATAACGTAGTATATAAATCAGTGTTTTTTTTAAGTGAAAAAAAAAAAAAAAGTTGATGTAGACTACTAAAATTAATCAACTCACAGGAATTAAGCAGAAAACCAGCATTATAGAATAGAATATGTACAAATTGAAATGATCAATACAATAGTTGAAGTTGAAGTCACCAAATCACATCATTAGAGAAAATAGTAATTAAATTACTGTTAGATGATTAAAGTAATTTTGGTGGGTCAACTTTTATTTCCCTTTCCGGGTTACCCGGCAGGGGAAGTGAGAGAGGTGGGATCCGCTGAGGACGGAATGTCGGGTCCAACCCGACAACCCTCAAGCATGAAAACGACGTCGGCCATCGAGGGACGGTCACCTGAGTCAGATGCGGCACAAAGGAGACCTACTTTGATTCCTAGCAAGAATTCCTCCCATTCTGAGGACTCTGGGTCGAGTTCGAGCAATCCCGGGTCGAGTAATTCCGATACTTGACCCATTTGGAGTTGTTTTTTTACCCATTTTACGATATCCTCGTCTTGGTCGAACATCATCGGTTTTTTACCGGTAAATATTTCTAACAGAACAATTCCGAAACTATAGACATCCCCTTCTCTTGTGACATTGCCACTTAAGGTCACTTCCGGCGCAACATAACCAAGTGTACCGATAATTGGAGGAGTAGAGGTTGAGGGTTCAGCCGGGGTTGCTATGGTTAGTCTATCTAATCCGAACTCGGAAATATGTGCTTCAAAATCAGCATCAAATAACACATTCTGAGGCTTAATGTCACCATGAACCATCATTTCTTGTGAATGCAAGAATGAAAGGCCTTTCGCAATTCCGAGTGCAATGAGGTGTCTCATTGGCCAACTTAGGACATGCCCATCGTGGTGTGACGCCTCCTGCAGTAGAGTCGCGAGGTTTCCATTAGGCATATAGTCGTAAACCAACAACCTGATATCAGGCGGACCTGCATAATACCCTCTTAAAACAGTCAAGTTCCTGTGCCTCACTTTCCCGAGCATCTCCGCCTCTTTCTTGAAGGCACGGTCGTCTAGGAATCCATCCGGTAATCTTCGGATTGCAAGGACCATGCCATCTAGGAACGAGGCCTTGAATACCATCCCATACTTTCCTCGACTCAACACATTTTCCTCGTCAAATTGCCTTGTTGCCTCTAAAGCCTCAGCTAAACTGATCTTGGTGTTAAACATGACTAGTTTCGGCCCCCCATTGTCGCTACTCCTTCGACTCCTTTCGCCCCCTGAGCTTCTCCGAGGCGGACTTGGTTTCTTCTCCCCTCCATTTGTCTTGGCTTTGACCCTCTCACACCAACGCATAAGGCCTATGACATAGCCACAACAGCAAACTAATAAAACCAAAGCCCCGGCTACGGCTACACCGATGAACAAAATCAGCTTCCTCCTCTTTTTCCTTCTCACACTTGAACACTCCCTCGTCGATGGTGATCCACATAAATTTCTATTGTTCGCAAATATTCTAGGATCGTCAAAACGAGAGCCTAGTGGTTCCGGGATTTGGCCCTCGAAGTTATTCGAGGACAAATTCAAGTACTTCAAACTGGAGATTTGGGTAAGGTTTCCAGGGATCGGACCGCTAAAATTGTTCGAGGAAAGGTCCAATATTACAAGGTTCGACAATTTCGACAGTGAACCTGGAATAGGACCTGACAAATGGTTGACATCCAAATCAAGCTCCGTCAAATGAGACAACTTCGAAATAGAATTCGGAATTTTACCCACCAAACTGTTGGATGCAAGCTCAAGCACTTGTAATCCAGAACAGTTGCCAATCTCAGCAGGAATGTTCCCTGATACCCGATTATCCGACAGAGAGAGCACATTCAAGGACCGGAGAAACCCATAAGTTGCCGGAATATCACTGGAAAGCGAATTAGAACTTAAATTCAAATACTTCAAACTAACCAAACTACTAAATCCTTCAGGAATATTTCCATCTAAATTGTTCTCCTGTAATGCAACCGTCTCCAAATCAGGCAACCCGAATAATTCAGCAGGAATCCTGCCAGATAAACTCTGCTTGCTCAAATCCAACACACTCAACCTCATTAAATCACCAATACTACTCGGAATCAAACCCGAAAAGTTACAACTACTTAAATTCAACACCATTAAACTGCTCAAAAATCCGATTTCTGAAGGAATTTGTCCTGAAAAATTGTTATAACTAAGGTTCAGAGTGGTCAGATTAGTGAGTTGTAGCATCTCAGTTGGGATAGTCCCTGTTAACTCATTTTCACTCAAATTCAACACTTCCAAACTCCCCGTGTTCCCAAACCCGACCCCAATCGACCCCGAAAAGCGATTTTTCCCTAATGACAAAACCCTAAGATTAGTCAATTGGGTAAAATTTCCAGGTATTTTCCCTGTAAATTGATTTCCTTCAAGATCAAGTACTCTCAACAATCTACATTGTACTATTTCTCCAGGAACATCGCCTTGAAGACGATTATTCCCTACTCGAAACTCTTCTAATCTCTTCAAATTATTGATTTCAGACGGTAAAAACCCTGTGAATTTATTACTAGAAAGGTTTATGACCCTCAATGTTGTTAATTCCATCAACCAAGACGGAAATACTCCGTCAATGCGATTCTCGTGAAGGTCAATTACCTCCAAATTACTCCGCAGTAAATCACTGCTATTGCTATCTTCATTTGGCGGCTTAGCAAGTCCCGTGAGAGCATTAACTCCCAAATAAACAAATCGAAGCGACACAGTGCTGAATCTCGACGACACATTATTATAAAAAACCGTCACAGGGACCACACCAGTCAACTTATTCCCCGATAGCGACAACACTTGCAACTCCGGCATTGCACCAATAGTTGCCGGAATATCACCCGAAATTAAATTATCAGCAGCAGAAAAATGCATTAGCGACGTACAATTCAGTATCGCTGACGGTATCGTTCCGGTAATCCGGTTCGAGTCGAGAGACAGATACTGCAAAGCCTTCAAGCCGCCGAAACTCGCCGGAATCTCGCCACTAAACCGATTACTCGACAAATCAATAAACCGAACACCACTCGAACCGGATACATTCCCGGGAAACTCGCCGGAGAATTCATTCCCCGACAAGTCCAACACACGAATCGACACCGAAACACCGCCAGAAATTTCGCCGGAAAACGAATTTCCGGCGAGATTGACGAAATTAAGATTCGGAAGCGAGAGAATATTCGACGGAATCGGTCCGGAAAACGAGTTATTATTCAAATAAAGAGCACGAAGAAGCTTCAATGACGTCAGAGATGGCGGAAGTTCGCCATGAAAGTTGTTAGAATGAAGACTTAACCTGCGCAACATGCGCAGGTTACCGATATCGGCGGAGAGTACGCCGGAAAGGTGTAGGTTAGCAAGAAGGAGGTGATGAACTCTGCTAGAGTGACAGATAATGCCACGCCAGTCACACGGAGCTGCTGACGTGGATGCATCCCAGCCGTCTAATATGCCAAGTGGATCGATTATGTGTGATTTGATGGAAAGCAGCGAGGTTAGTTCCGTGACGGTTTCGTTACCGTAGACTACCGCGGTAAATGTGAGAAAGATGACGGTAAAAATGGTAAAACGGGTAAAAAGGGTAAATGGGGAAGTAGAAGTAGCCGTTGGTGGTGACATTAGAGTAGAGTTAATGAAGTGGGAGAGTGTGGTATGTTTAATGGGGATTTGGTTAAGTAGAGGAGAAAAATGGGGAAGAACATAATTGATGGGGTTGGTTTAAGACGATACTATCCGTCTTAAGATTGAGACGGTTTTTTTGGGGGGAAATGGTGAAGGACATAATTGATGTGGGGAGGAGCGTTTGCTTTTGTGTGTTGTTGTGCAGAAAGGTTCTCTTTCTTTCATATATTTCTCTGTGTTTGTTTAATAGTGGTGTACTGTTTGTGTGTGTGTATTTCTGGGTTTCTCACTGCCCAATGTTGGGAGGAGTAAACACTAGTGTACTTGTGGAATCATGAAAACTGGCCCAGAATATAACTATTGTGTTAGCACAGTACAAATTCTCGGATATTATTCGTCTTAAATTTGAGAAGGGTTAAATATAATATGTACTCTCTTTTATTTAGACAAAACGTAACATGGACTCACTTTTTGTGAGGAGGAAAGTGGGTGCATGTTACCTTTGGTCTGGATGAGAGGGAGTATGATGTAATGATGCATTGAAAAAGGTACAAAGTTTGTGTTGTAATATATACCCACGTGGGGTAATGTGAATTTTTCGGAAAAAAAAAAGGGTAATGTTAAGACATTTATATGTAATATTTAAATGATTTGGAACTTACTTTTAAAACTCCTACTATGTTAATGGTGGTTAACTTGGAAGTAGAGCAGTTACACATTACATAGCGGTCAGTCAAACCGGCCCGACCTAGCCATCACTAAGCCCAGCCCGGCAAGACCGCTATATCTTTCCGGGCTGGGCTAGTGCCACAATTTCCTCAGCCCGGCCCAAGACACTACTATGTGGGATAGGCTAGTGCTAGACAAAATTAGCCCGAGTGCCGCGCCTAAGCTGCTGGCACTCAGCCCGGCCAGGTAGGGTCATTTCTCGTGTAACCATCAACAATTATGTCCACAATATACAAGTGGCAAATCAAGTGGGAATTAAATGAAGCACGCCACTTGCACTCCCACTTGTGATTTTAGCTTGAGACGGATAGTGCCCGTTTTCAATGGGACAAGTTGTACGAACTAATGTAGCAAGCCTTTTGTAAAGTTATCAGGCCAGTGTTATAGCAACCCAATGACATGCAAATTCAACTGATATAATCTGAACTTAAACAAGCTAACAAAAATGTACGATATTATCAACGATCCAGGTTCATATATCTTAATATAGTCCTCCGAAAGCATACATAAAGACTACAAGAAAACACTATCAGTGACCAAGATATCTCACAGAGTTACTTTACCTAATTAACAAAACTTGCACGCATAGAAAATACAGACAGGATACACTTACTCAGAGCATAGCTCTATGTCATGCAACATTGAGAAGGGGGTAAGCGTAGTAGCAGTTTTATGCAACCCCAAAGCATTCCATGATCATTTCAATTGCAAAAAAGTTGCCTGATAGATCTCACCTATTTCATTCGAATATCAACGCAGAAACTTCAACTCCAGGCTCAAAGCAATCAGCGAGGATGACATGTTACCTGGAAAACATAATAACTGGCTGTTAGATATACATTATTTTAAGATGGTCGAATATTCATAAGCATGTGGCTTATTTGATCATGGACTAGTTTTTAATGGGCCCTTCGAGTTACACTGAAAGAAGAGATGTTTCGGTGTTCCTTCAAATTAGTAGGCTACAAAAAGGTTTTCAGTTCCGTACTACTTAAAATGCTTTGCGCTGATAATCACCATCAGATATATCAGTAATTATTGACATTGTCAGAGAAAGAAAAAAAAAGACACGTCATGAGATACTCATGGAAAATTAGAGATAGTAACTTACGTAAGATGGATTGACGATGGACCAGAAACGGCAGCAACTTTCTGTGCACGTGAAGCTTCACCACGGTAAACTCCTTTCAATTCTTTCTTTACACGTCGAGCCTCTCGCCTTTCTTCCTTAACAGCAGCCTAATATATTCACCAGTAGGTATTAGGTTAGTCAAATATCAACTTTCGAGAATAAACACTAGTGTCAGTTAGCTCAAATGACATTTGATCAACCCTGTCTACCAAGATCGTGTATGCTGGTACGAAGTTAAATTACCTTTCTTTCCTTTTTCTCTTCCTTGGACTCCTGACCATGAGATTTTCTCTTCAGGGGCTCGGCGTTGGCAACGGATTTTACTTTCTCCTGAGTTGGTTTCCTTCCATTTGGCAAGTAGTCCACTGGAAGCTTATCCTTTCCCCCAAGAGAAATCATATGGCCAGATCCAATTTTCAAGGCTCCAGAAATGGTCTCAGCAAGCCTTTTCTTTCTGGCAAATTCTGGCGCATTGATTCTTCCAGGGTGATTATCAAGATTTGAGTATGTAGAGACGATGGTCTCGCAGTCAAAGTTCTCCGACTCGTCACTGCTTTCCTCCACAATTACGACTTCGTTGTCATCTTCATTCTCATACTTCTCAGCATATTCAACACACCGGCGTGCAATGTCTACAGTAGGAACCTGATAGCTCTCATCGATCTCTAAATCATCTAACTTATGATCCTTCAAGGCATTATTAAGCTTTTCTGCAAGTGGTATATCATCGGCTATAAATTCGTCGTAATCATCATCCGCGTCTGACCCATATTCTTCACGTTCGAGCTGCCCAAAAAAAAAAAAAGATTCAAGTTAAGACCAGAAAATAAGGAATGAAAATAAATCAAACATAACAAAAGAGGGATGGATTAAAATTTGAACAAAAAGTCGCTTACTCGCTTTTCAAGCTTAAAAGACCATCTAAGTGATTTAAGTCAGCTAACCCAACAAAGAAGCACCAATTCAGTAGTAATCGATATTGATGATTTCACAGACATAATATGTGCAACAAGAGAAGATACACACATCCGAGAAACAGATATCAGATCCTACAATTGCTCAGTATAGGACAACTTACGATGTCAAACTGCTGATCTAACAAACGCTGAGCTCTAGGCTTCTCAGGAACACCACTATTAGCATTTTCCATGAAATTAGTGGCTACGCCATTGTAAACACCATGTGAAATAACTAAACCACCTTCTTCCGGAACCTCATCCTCACTCTCCTCTGAGAAAACATCTCCAGTTTCTTCATGAATATTAGCTTTAACAACAAAGTCCTCCTCCAAATCATCAATATCAGAACCTATCTCTGATTCAGCCTCGTCAAGCAACTTGGCAATGTCAGGATCAACAGCTCTCTGAACTCTCACATTCACAGATTTCTCAGCAACTTTGTACACTGTTTTTGGAACGATATCTTCATCTGCTTGAAGAATACGTACTCTTGAAGCATCATACGCCTAGAATTGTCAATTGCAAAAAGCCAAAAATTAATACTTCTACCATATTGTCCTGTAGTGACAATTCCTACCATAATCAATGGGAAAAAAAACCGCAGCAGACAGCATCAAAGCAGGATTCAACTATCACTTCATCAAAATCTCAGGACTAATATTAAGTATCATGTGCCTAAAATTCGCACACGCAAAATTATTAACTCCACTGTCAATTGCCTTTATTGGCAATCATGAATAGAAGTATGTACGAGTAACAAACTAAACGAAAACTAAAACAGAATAAGTGGGCAACATAAAATAATGATACAAATACCAATTTAGCAAAACATAACGGAATGCTAAGAGAAACAATCACCTTAACATCATCAGGAACATCATGAAGATTTGCCTTAGGGTTCTCATAATACGCGGACCCTGCACCAGTATTCCGAATCTCTCTCAAGTGAGTCAAATAATTGTAACCATCATCCGGGAATCCAAGCTCCAATATCTCTCTCCTCACACGATCCGGCAAAGCACCAGACTGACCACTAAACCGGTCAGAACAATCAACATCATCAGGAGCGTCAGCAAACATTAACTCTGGATCGATTTCATGATCATCCTCATACTCATCACCATCCAAACCTCTAATTGACACAGGATTATTATCAACCCGAACAAAAACCCGGTCATTCTCCGGTCCTTCAGCATATATGGGATCAGAAGAGTCCCGCGCAAGTAGGCAGAATGTTGCCGCCTTTTTCTTATCAATAAACTTCTTTCCCATTTTTCCTACCTAGTAAAATCAAACAGATTTAAGGCACATTTGTGGGAATCCAACTAATTCAAAAAAATAAATTTGTCAAGCATACATCTTTCCAGCACACGAATAAATTATCATCAATTTACTCTAGAGCTTACTCACTCCGTCTCAATCAATTGTATACTTTACCAGTTTAGCTTATTCTTTGTGGGAAGTATTTTAAGAAAAATTATTGGATACACCCGCTTATCCGCTATACAACAGCATCGTAATCTGAGAAAATTGAAATTGACAATATTTCCCACAAATAACAAAGCATAATTTAAGTAAAATAAAAATGGCGCATTCTCATTGATTAGGGTGTACGGTTATATAGTACACTTAAGAATTTTTCGTATTTTAATCAAACCTACACAAATGATCGAGAAGAACCGAGTACAGTATAGCAAGCCGTAGCCAACTACTTCCTCCGTCCCGGTCATTTGTTGTTCTTTGGTTTTGGCACAAAGACCAAGGAAAGAGGAAGGAGTCAATTATAAGATGACAAGTGGACTAAATTGAATGTGAAAGATCAAATTACTCATCAAATGCATTCCTAAAATAGAAAGGACAACAATTGACGACTGAGACACCCAAAATGGAAAAGGACAACTAATGACCGGGACGGAGGGAGTATTTTTATCATATCAATAAATTCGTCAAGCTTGCATCTATTCAGGACACAAATTATCATCACTTTACTTTTAAGTTCTACTAACTACGTCTCAATTCCCAATCAACCATTTACTCTTTTTCTATTATTTGCGAGGCTATTTTAATCAAAAGTAAACAAATGATCGAGACGAAGGAATTACATGATCACAAGCTGTAATCAAATGTTACAATCACATCAATCGAATTTGTCAAGTTTACATCTTTTCAATACATAAATATCACAAAATTTGCACTCCCTCCGTCCCAATCATTTGTTTATCTTCGGAGTTCATAAAAATGATACTCCCTCCCTCCGCGGCATTAATTTGTTTGGAAAATGAGTTAGCGCGGGTGGCGCCCAATCTCGGCCCCACCCGGATAATGATATGGCGCCACCGGGTGGCGCCCAGTGGTGGCGCCGTATCATTATCCAATTTTTTTACTTTTGATTAAAATATCCCTCCTCAAATAACGTAAAAGGTAAACAAATGACCAGGACGGGAAGTAAATAATAACAGCTAGCTGTAACCAAATGATTCAACGAAGAATAGTATGGATGAAAAAGGTAGAATATACGCTAAAGAAGTACAAAAGAAAGAGTGATGTCATACCTCAACGAGTTGCTTCTACAGCTTGATTGTTGAAGGAAGTATTTGCCTCTTGGTTGTCTGCTCTAATGAAGAAGAGGAAATAATGATTAAGGTTGTTAGGGCAAAGAGAGATAAGAAAATTGATGATGGACATGGGCCTATGTTTGATGTTGGATCTTATGATTTGTAGCCCAATTTGTTTATATGGGCTAAGTTAGCCCCCATCAAAGTCGAGCTAGTAACTCATGAGGGAGAGTTTAACCTCTTAATGGTTCTACCCGGCTTAAATCCAGACTAAAACATTGTTTTTTTGGACTAAAATTGTCTAAACTGATTTTAATGGAGCTAAGCTAAACTTAATAGACCTAAAGTGAACTGAACTGAACTTAATAGAGCTGAATTGAACTGAATGAAGTTGAACTGAATAGAGCTTGATTGAACTGAAATGAGCTCAAATTAAATCCAGAAGAACAGGGCCTAAACCGGATGGTACACTCCAGAAAAAGGTCGAGCCATTTTTTCATATGACGATTTTGATGTTGACTGATTTGAACCAAGTGATGACTCATGAGCATCGTGTCTCGTTACGGGAGTTGATGGGGCCGTTTGATGGGCCTAAAGAATCAGCTATAATAATGATCGATTTGGCTTATTTAAGATCGTTTTTTTTATTGTGTTTAAATTAGCGTCAAGTAACTTTAATCGATTCAATTTCAAGTACTAATTAAGCGGCCAACCTCATTTACACCAACCTGGCGAACGGGTCAACCGAGTCAGGATTGGATTGGATTGGACCACTTTGGGGTTTAGGAAAATTCGGTTCAAATCGAGTTCGGCCAGGTCTTTTCAGGTTCAAATAATTTTCGAGTCTATTATTATCAAATTATTTAGGAATAATAATCGGTTAACAACAAAAACACTCAGGCCCGGCCAAATTCCTTAGGATTAATTCGGGTTTCAAGTCATACTTGACTCCTCAATCCTCAGTTCAGGTGTCATATTGGATACAGGCTAACTTATTCGGATCTAGTCACTTGACTCGGATCAACTTTACCAGATCGGTCACAACGGACGATCATTTAGGCCCGGTCATTCAAATCCGATAAGAATTGACGGGCTAAACCCGGCCCAGGACAACCCAATCAATACTGATTTTCTTATCTGGGCCAAGTGCCCTTGTATTTATCCGAACGAAGAATTACACTCGATCGTTCATTTTTCTCCTTCTCTTTTCCACCCTTTTTTTGGGGACAATTGAAAGCTTTACAGTTATTTTTATCTCTTCAAATCTTGTTTTCCGCCATTGTTATAGAGCTCACACCGCTTGTACTAGGTATCCTTCTTTCTTCTCGCATCATACTTGTCGCTAAAGTATCAAGTCTGTTGAATATTTGTTTGTGATTTCAATTTCAATTTCTTAGATCTGTATTTTTTCGTGCGCTTAATTTTATTGTAGTTCATTATTATTTAGGATTTATTTTCGTTTTATATCGTTTTGTGCTGTTAATTTGATTGTAGGATAATTTGAATGTTAGATCTAGGGTTTTGGATTAGTTTTTGAATTGTAAAGATTTGGGGGAAATATTG
This sequence comes from Silene noctiflora, assembly GCA_009801015.1. Classification (NCBI taxonomy): domain Eukaryota; kingdom Viridiplantae; phylum Streptophyta; class Magnoliopsida; order Caryophyllales; family Caryophyllaceae; genus Silene; species Silene noctiflora. The sequence continues at coordinate 22,730 of VHZZ01000218.1, forward strand.
TTGATACTTATTTTGATGTTCGAATTATGTTGTCGACAATTTTTCTTCCAGTTGTGCAAAACGTGATTATATTGAAAGTTGGATTGACAGCTTTTGTTGATTGTTTGATATAAATTGGTAAAGTCACTTTTCGAGCTTATTTGTTCAAGTGCCAGTTGATTGATACGCGGTGAGGTTAGGATTTGTACTCTTAATTGTTATTATTGCAAAGGCTGTGGTCGTGGTCGGAGATGTTACGTACCTTGTTAATTTCATTGACATGGACCTATGGTCATGCCGAAGCCTTTTTTGTGTCGTGTTTTCTCTATCTGTATGTCTTTTGTATTGCGGTTTTGGAACAAAATATTGTTAACCTAGCCAGCAAGGAAATTCATATGGTAAGAAATGGCAGTAACCATGTTGACTTCTAATTTAAAAGAAGGATGTTATAGCTCAATAATGACTGGTTGTATATTTACCCGTGTATATGTCTGCCTTACACAAGAATTTGTGTTTCCATATAGATGTTGCGGAAAAGTAGATTTACCTAGGGGTGAGTATTGTCTGGGTTGCTGTAAACCTGTTAGTCTTGGTAGTGACGTGGTTGTGGAAAATTAAGTTGTAGTGATGCAGTGGTTTGTGTGGGGAACGGACAAAGAGGACGGAAAGGTGAACTTCTCTCTGGGAAATCGATGAATTTACGAGGAGTGTTCAGCTTGTCTGTTATATTTTTCCAAGTTTACTATATCACGGTGTATTTCATTGTGCTGTCATTCCTTCTTGACAACTTCTAGACTTCCTTGGATGTGATGAGTTTAGGCTCTGTGGTGCATCTATATCTGGAAGGATATCTAGTACAAACGTGGAGTTATGTGGAGTTGATGGCTCCTGAGCTTCATGGTTTTATGTTGGGTGTTTGAATGTTTATGGGTTGTTTTTTTTTGGAGATTTTATTTTTAATAACAAGATGTGGTGGATTGTTGAACTGTGTACGTGTTGTAGTTGGTTTTTGTTGGATAGGGGCGTAATGTAGATTGGAACTGGTTGTGGACTTATGGTTAGTATGTGGATTGATGGGGATGGTTTTTGGCAGGAGCGGGTGCTGTGTGGAGTTTAGTGGTGGTGTTTGACGATCAGGTGGTTTAGAAGGATAAGAAGGGAGTTCTGAAGATGAGCTCACGCAGCCGAAGTCCAAGCCGAAGCAGAAGCCGAAGCAGGAGCAGGAGTCCTCGAGATCATAGAATGCGATCTCAGCGTTTTTCTGATCGTGATGCTCCATTTAGGAGAGATGGACGTCGGGGTTTCAGGTTGTTTGATTTTATTAATATTCTGGAATTTATTTTGATTCTTTCTATAAGTCGGCAAGATGTACGATAGTGACTCGATGGCAAAAGTTACAGAATGTTAGAAAGTTTACAGTATGACAAAGGGTTGGAGCGTTGCTGTACTTGCTGCTTCTATGTAACCCCCAACCATGACCATTGATGTTGTAACATCTGAATGAACCTTAGTCAGCAAAATGACTACTTGGTATTTTATGTTTAAGACTCTTTTTCGTTTACACTGTTCTGGCCTGGTTGTGTTAGTAACCTGGAGCGAAAGATTCATTATAGGATTTAAATGTTGATCTCTAGATAGAGTTGCACCATTTTCTGGTCATGGACTCATGGTTGGTGAGAGTGGTAACTCTTTTTAGATTCATACCTTGCTTTTGGTCTCTCTCACTCTTGTGTCATTTCTCTGCACTTATGCTAGTATGCATTCTATTGAAATCCATTTGGCAGATCACTGAGGATGTTTATGAGTTTAATTAAGTATTGTAAGATATATTGCTTCAACCTTTCTCTTATTTTATTTTGTGGGCTGCTCATTTGACTTTTAGAGCTAAGTTTATCTGTCTGCTTGCATTATTGCTGTAAGTAAAGCATAATTTCGAATTTGGGTCACCAATCTGATTGAAGGCCTTCCAAGCTGCCCAAAAATTGTGCTTGGAGAAAGCGAAAACTTTGCAGAAACTTTGTTTTTGCTGTTTGATTCTACTTGAGCCTGCATCATTGTTCTTTAACAATTTTTGCCAACTGTTTTGCAGCCAAAACAATGCCTGTAACAACTGTAAGCAGCCTGGTCATTTTGCTAGAGAGTGCCCGAATGTTGCTGTCTGCAACAATTGTGGACTTCCTGGGTAATGATCTTCTTAAGATAATCCTTGACCGTGTTTTTGTTGACCTATCCTCTTGGCCATCTTTTAGTTCAAAGCATTCTTAATAGTATTGTATCCCTCTCTCCTATAGGCACATAGCAGCCGAGTGCAGCACAAAATCCTTGTGCTGGAATTGTCGGGAGCCTGGCCATATGGCCAACAGTTGCCCAAATGAGGGTATATGCCATTCATGTGGCAAATCTGGTCACCGTGCAAGAGAATGCACCAATCCAGAGCTTCCACCTGGCGACTTGAGACTCTGCAACAATTGCTTTAAGCAGGGCCATGTTGCTGCCGAGTGTACAAACGACAAGGCGTGCAAGAATTGCAGGAAAACAGGGCACCTGGCCCGTGACTGTACAAATGAGCCCGTTTGTAACTTGTGCAATGTGTCTGGACATCTAGCTAGGCAATGCCCGAAATCTGACGTTCTTGGAGAGAGGGGTGGTGGTGGTGGTGGTGGCAGTGGAGGTCGTTATGGAGGTTTTGGTGGAGGAGGTGGAGGTGGTGGTCGCTATTCCATGGGTGGTGGAGGTCGATATGGAGGTTTTGGGGGAGGTGGAGGTGGTGGTGGCGGCTATCCCATGGGTGGTGGGGGTGGTTATCGTGATATTGTCTGCAGGAGCTGCGGCCAGGTAGGACATATGAGCCGAGACTGCATGGGTGGTGCAGCTATGGTCATCTGCCACACATGTGGTGGTCGTGGACACATGTCATATGAATGTCCTTCCGGAAGAATGATGGATCGTATGCCAAGAAGGTACTAAGATGAATGAGACGTCCGTCAAGAGATTTGTGAAAGCTTCGAGTTGAATAAGATTTGCACCTCATTATTCTCTTTTCTGCTTTTTTTTTTGTTTCTGCTTCTTTTTTTTTTCCTGATTTTTCGTCGCTCTTTCTAGAAACATTCTATTTGCAGTAGTTTGGTGAGAAACATACTCGGATTTAGTTTTATTTGTTTTACTTTATTTGGGTGACTTTGGAATGGGATTGTGATTTTAGTTGTATTTGATGTGTTCCATATTAATCTGCTTTGCTAATGCACCTCGAAAATTAGCTCAAATATGCAGCAGTGCAGCATTTGTTTTTGGTACAACTATTAACGTTTGTTGGCCGACTCAAGTCGTACATCTTCACACGCTGGAATTCGGAACAGATAACTAGTATTGATGGCACTACTGTACTTCAACCTATACAAAACTATACATTCAATGCAATCAGAATGATGGATTTTTCGTCTGCGAAAAGGTTAAAAACTTCATAAATGTTGCTTCTAAAAGGCAATGCTATTCATCCATATGTTAATAATTTACACCAATATACTCATAAGCAAATCTTACTATCGAAAATGTTAAAACCGCTGCTCGTATTATATTGTACTACTTTCATGTTGCCTTTGAAATAAATAAATTCATCAATACATGGCTAAACAAAAAATCGAATCTGAATTATCTGTTCCATTTTCGTGTCTCATTTTATGTCCGACTACCACTCGTTTGCTTACACATAATCCTCTGATCGTGAAGACTTGTGTGTCAAATGGAGAATGAGTGGAACACAAGATTAGACACGGAAATGAATCGGAGAATCCGAGCTAAAAAAAAACACACAAAAAACAAAATAAATGAGCAAATCAGATCTAAACATGCTGCCTTAACTCCCCGCGCTCCTTCTCCTTCTCCATCTCCATCTCTGTCTTCTTCCCCTCTCTTTCTAAACTCCAGTTCCCCAAATTAATCAAGTAATTTATGATTAACAATTATCAATCTCAGATCTAAGGTAATAATCTCACTCCTTAATCATCTCAATTAATCACACTAATCAACAATTTCTACGTTATGATCTTAATATGTTCTCAATTTAATTGATTGATTGTTGATTTTTCAGGTATTTGATTGAAGTAAAAGCGGAAAAATGTTGACGAAATTTGAAACGAAGAGTAATAGAGTGAAAGGATTGAGTTTTCATCCGAAAAGGCCATGGATCTTGGCGAGTTTACATAGCGGTGTTATTCAATTATGGGATTATCGTATGGGAACTCTTATTGATCGATTTGATGAACATGACGGTCCTGTTCGCGCTGTTCATTTTCATAATTCTCAGCCTCTTTTTGTTTCTGGAGGTATTTTTTTCGTTTTCGGCCTTTTGTTTTGATCTGCATTGCTGTGATTCGATCGATTATCGCGTTATTGTTGTTGTTTAATTTGTTCGCTTTTCGGTCATGTGAAGATGATGGATCAAAGCCGTGTTAGTTGTATTTTGTTCGACTAGTGTAGTTGATCTGCATTGTTGTGGTCTAATCGGCTGTCGTGTTGTTGTTGTTGTTGCTGTTTGATATGTTCGTTTTTCGGACGTGTGGAGACGATTGAATATATATGTTTAGGTGTATTTTGTTCGATTAGTGTATTTGATCTGCATTGCTGTGGTTTATTTGTTCATTTTGTGATGATGATTGAATTTTTTTGCGTAGTTGTATTTAGTTTAATTAGTGTCATGATGTGCATTGCTGAGCTTTAATCAGTGATCCTGTTGTTGTTTGATTTGTTTGTTTTTTGTTCATGTGATGATGATTGAACATATATTTGTTAGTTGCTTTTTGTTCCATTAGTGTAGTTGATATGCATTGCTGTGGTTTAATATATTGTGGTGGTGGTGTTCATGTGATGATGATTGAATACATATCTGTGGTTGTATTTTGATTGCTTCGTGTAGTTAATCTGCATTGCTGTGCTTTAATTGATTATCGTGTAGTTTTTGTTTAATTTGTTACTCCGTAGTATTTAGGTCATGTGACGATGATTGATCATATATGCTAGCGGTATTGGTTCAAATCAATAAGTGTAGTTAGTTGATATGTACATATTAGAGTCATATGGTTCATTTTCCATAACTGTTTTTTTGGTGGAAAAGGAGTGTATGCTTTTAGAAGTGCATGTAGTTGTATCCGATCCACATGATCGTATTTTAATCAATGATTCTAAATCAGGAGTTGTTGTCGCACACGCTTGTCCTTAGTTTAGTGTGAAAAGAAATGTAGATGATCTTCAGTTTGATTTGGGCGTGTTGCACATTAGTTTTGATGAAACTTTGGATTGATAGATTCACAACTATTGTCTTACGTGAGATTTCCTCGTTGTAATTGATGGGTTTTTGTGATGACACTAAGCTTGGATAGTGTACCATTGCTAGGATAGTGTATAGTTGCTCTGCCAATGATATAGAAAGCTTGATGCCATCAATATATTAGTGGAACAAGTGTAGCATGCTGTGATTGTTTTTTGCTCACAAATTGCTCTCGTGTTAGGTAAGCTGCTAAATCTTTAGATTTCACTAGACGACGAAAGATTTGCCGTTGGTCTTTCAGACCTGTGGTCCTATGTTGTATGAATGTATCGGAAGGAGAAGAAGGTTTTCATATGCTTTGTCAACCGCCTCCGTCCAGTAGATCCTGCTGTTGTGTAGTAGTTTCTCTAATTCCACGATTTCCACCAAAGAAAAAGTACTATTTTTCCATTTTGTGTCAAGATTCGTGGCATCTCGTTTGTACTATTTTCATCAGTTGATAAGTGATAACATCATTTTACTTGGTGGTTTGCAGGAGATGATTACAAGATTAAAGTTTGGAATTATAAATTGCATAGATGCCTATTTACTCTTCTCGGACATCTTGATTATATCCGTACTGTCCAATTTCACCATGAGTATCCTTGGATTGTCAGCACTAGTGATGATCAGACCATAAGGATTTGGAACTGGCAGTCACGCACTTGTGTCTCTGTATTAACCGGTCACAATCATTATGTTATGTGTGCCTCCTTCCATCCAAAGGAGGACCTAGTGGTTTCTGCTTCACTGGATCAGACAGTGCGAGTTTGGGATATCGGCGCCTTGAGGAAAAAGACAGTTTCTCCAGCAGATGACATTTTACGTCTGAGTCAGATGAATACAGATCTGTTTGGTGGTGTTGATGCTGTTGTTAAGTATGTCTTAGAGGGTCATGATCGGGGAGTCAACTGGGCTTCTTTCCATCCGACACTTCCCTTGATTGTGTCTGGCGCTGATGACCGTCAGGTGAAAATATGGCGTATGAATGGTATGATTTGAACTTTCCGATTTTGGTTTCTTTTGATTGTTTTTAGTTTGTTGTAGCAGCCTTTTAAATAGAAGCTTCGCTTACAAGGCAACATTCCTCTTAAACTTCAGTTAATATAGGTTGAGTTGTAGAGATATTACTTTATTTTAAAACGCATGAGTTTACATCTTGATATATCTTGTGATATGCTTGGTGGCTGCATGTTGATTAAATTTAGATACTACTCTATTAACTTGTTTAAGGAAAAAATATAGATGGTTAGAGATTGACAGGGAATTTAATTGCCTAATTTACGTGCAGATACAAAAGCCTGGGAAGTTGACACCTTGAGAGGGCACATGAACAATGTCTCTTGTGTGCTATTCCACGCGAGGCAAGATATTATTGTATCAAACTCTGAGGACAAAAGTATTCGTGTGTGGGACGCTACTAAGCGAAGTAGTCTCCAGACATTCAGGAGAGAGCACGATCGCTTTTGGATTCTTACAGCTCATCCTGAGATGAATCTTTTCGCTGCTGGTCATGATAGTGGAATGCTTGTCTTTAAGCTGGAAAGAGAACGGCCTGCCTTTGCAGTTAGTGGTGATCTTGTGTATTATGTGAAAGATCGATTCTTACGTGTATATGAGTACTCGACCCAAAAGGATACTCAAGTCATCCCCATCAGGAGACCGGGTGGCAGCATACTCAATCAAAGCCCAAGAACTCTTTCTTACAGTCCTACAGAGAATGCTATTTTGATTGCTTCAGATATAGATGGTGGATCTTATGAACTCTATGTGGTGCCTAAGGACGGATTGGGTAGGGGTGACACTGTGCAAGATGCAAAGAGAGGTCTTGGTAATTCAGCTGTCTTTATTGCTCGGAACAGGTTTGCTGTATTAGAGAGGAGCAGCAATCAAGTGTTGGTGAAGAACCTTAAGAATGAGCTGGTCAAGAAGGTTGCCATTCCTGTTCTTACAGATGCTATATTTTATGCAGGAACAGGTAAATTCTGTAGTATTTCCCCCCCGTCTCCTTTTCAGTTAAGATGGGATCTATCCAATGTTGAGTTTCTGCAGTTCATAGGATTCTTATTAATGTGTTATTCCTTTAACAGGTAGCCTACTATGCAGAGCTGAGGATAGGGTGGTTGTGTTTGACCTTCAGCAGAGGCTTATTCTTGGAGAACTCCAAACTACTCTGGTCAGATACGTCATCTGGTCGACTGACATGGATAGCGTTGCGTTGTTAAGCAAGCATTCGATAATTATAGCTACCAAGACGCTTGAGCACCGTTGCACTCTCCATGAAACTATCCGTGTGAAGAGTGGAGCTTGGGATGACAATGGTGTTTTCATCTATACAACTCTGAATCATATGAAGTACTGCCTCCCCAACGGGGACAATGGTATTATTAGAACACTTGATGTGCCATTGTACATCACAAAAGTGACGGGGAACAACATTTACTGTTTAGATCGAGATGGGAAGAATCGTAATATCACCATAGATGCAACAGAATACTTTTTTAAGCTCTCCCTATTGAGAAAGAGATATGATCAGGTCATGGGCATGATTAAGCGCTCAGAGCTTTGTGGGCAAGCCATGATTGCTTATCTTCAGCAGAAGGGTTTTCCAGAGGTTGCTCTTCATTTTGTCAAGGATGAGAAGACTCGCTTCAACTTGGCCTTAGAGAGTGGTAATATTGAGGTTGCTGTTGCTTCAGCTAATGTGATTGACGACAAGAATCATTGGTACAGGTTGGGTGTTGAGGCACTTCGTCAAGGCAATACAGACATAGTGGAGTATGCATATCAAAAGACAAAGAATTTCGAAAGGCTATCATTCCTTTATCTAATAACTGGAAATGTAGAGAAATTGTTCAAAATGTTGAAAATTGCTGAGGTTAAAAATAATGTAATGGGTCAGTTCCACAATGCTCTATACCTGGGCGACGTCCAGGAGCGTGTTAAGATTCTAGAAACCGCAGGACATCTTCCTCTTGCTTATGTCACTGCTAAAACCCATGGGCTTGATGATGTTGCCGATCGTCTTGCTGCTGAACTTGGGGATAACGTACCTGAGTTGCCCAAGGGGAAAACACCATCCCTCTTGATGCCACCTAGCCCCATAAGCTGTGCTGCAAACTGGCCTCTACTGACTGTCATGAAGGGAATATTTGACGGGTTTGAATATGGAAGGCAGGAAGCAGCTGATGACGGTGAGGAAGATCCAGGAGAGGAGTGGGGCGAAACCCTTGATATTGTGGATAACGGAGATATTTCTTCCGCCTTGTATGAAGAGGAGGGAGAGGAGGGAGTGCCTGAAGATGGTGAAGGAGGGTGGGACCTTGAGGATCTTGACCTTCCTCTTGAGGTTGAAACTCCTAAGGTGGCCAGTAATGGTCGCTCTTTTGTTTTTGTCGCACCTTCCCAGGGAATGCCTGTCAGCCAGATATGGGCCAACAAATCATCCCTTGCTGCTGAACATGCTGCTGCCGGAAACTTTGATACTGCTATGCGTTTGCTTAACAGGCAATTGGGCATCAAGAACTTTACTCCAATGAAGCAACTTTTTGTCGATCTTTTTGCTGGAAGTCATTCCTATGTTCTGGCCTTTGTTTCTGCACCTGTGATTTCCCTGGCGCTTGAGAGGGGTTGGAATGAGTCAGCCAGCCCTAATGTAAGGGGCCCACCTGCTCTTGTATTTGGCTTCTCTCAGTTGGAGGAAAAACTTAGAGCTGGCTACAAGCTAACAAATGATGGGAAGTTAAGTGACGCACTCCGAACATTCATCAATATACTCCACAGCATTCCATTGGTAGTGGTTGAGTCACGAAGGGAGGTTGACGAAGTCAAGGAATTAATCATCATCGTCAAAGAGTACGTTCTTGGGTTGAAGATGGAGCTCAAGAGGAGGGAGCTGAAAGATGACCCGATTCGCCAGCAGGAACTGGCTGCATACTTCACTCACTGTAACCTTCAATTGCCTCATGTGAGACTTGCATTACTCACTGCCATGACAAACTGCTACAAAGCTGGGAATCTCATAACTGCCGCTAATTTTGCACGTCGTCTTCTTGACACCAATCCCACTTTTGAAAAGCAAGCAAAGACAGCCCGACAGGTACTCCAGGCTGCTGAGAGAAACATGAAAGATTCCACCCAGTTGAATTACGACTTCAGGAATCCATTTGTGGTTTGTGGAGCGACCTATGTTCCTATTTACCGGGGCCAAAAAGATGTTTCTTGTCCTTACTGTTCTTCACGATTTGTTCCAGATCAAGAAGGCCAGATATGCGCTGTTTGTGATCTAGCCGTTGTTGGTGCTGATGCATCCGGCCTGGTTTGCTCCCCGTCACAGATACGGTAGAATAATCGGTATCATCTATGGACTTCTTTACTTGACCCACTGGAGTCGAATTTGCTAGATGCGGCTTCTGCAATCGAGGTAGGAAATATAATTGCGTCATTTTCCTGGGTTAAGTCTTCTTTTTTATACTTGTTAATTGTCTCGTATATTTTCACTCTTCATCTCGTTCCCTAGTTCGACATTACAACTGTATTTTTGTGCAATAAACTACCAGAGACTAATAGGCTGTTATTTGGATTTGAGAAGTGATTCCTTGCTAGCCGGGAAATAGGTACCGAGTAGGCGAGTACTAGTCGTACCAGTTTAATTGGGTTTGAAATTTGAATCCCTGATACCATTGTTACTTATAGGTCTCTTATTTACCTTTAAATTGTAATCGGCTTATCGCTGTGTAGCAAAGGATTATTTTTGTATTCTTAAGTAATTCGTTTTATCTGATCCAATTTGATCATTACTCCCTCCGACTCAACTCATTATTTGCATTTACCTCTTTTTTGTGAGCGAGAATCTTGGACTCGACTCATAATTTCTGCCTGATTGTCATTTATGTAAGCATGATATATACAATCTGCGTAATATAATCTGTTGAACTTGATCATTCCGACTATTACAGAAAATGGTGTCGTGTTTCAGGCTGTTGACACAAATTTGTGAATTCCATGAGAGATCTTCTGCTCCACATGAGTGCTTGATTTATGGCTTATTATTTGACACCGGAGCAGTTCACCACTCCTTCCAATACGCATAACGCACCCTTAGAATGCCGCCTAACAACTTCCAGGGGAATCGAAAATATTGGTTATAGGTAGGGCTGTGGGCTGGGCTGGGGTGGTGCAGTCCAGGCCCAGCACTAAATGGAGGACGGGCTGGGCTGGGCCGGGCTTAATTTGTCTAGCCCGGACCCAGCACTAGGTAAAGAAAATAAAAAATAAAGGGAGAAAAAAAGAAGAAAATAATGGGCTGGGCCAGGCTGGAAAATTTGGGCCCGGGCCTGGCACTAAATAGACCACAGGCTGGGCTGGAAAAAAATGGCCCGCGGTTTTTAGGCCCGTTGAACCATGCTGGGCTGGGCTGGGCTGGGCTGGACTAGCCCGCACCGTTGCACAACCCTAGTTATAGGACTATCTCAGACGATCAAATGAGAATCCTGAAACAAATACTCTTTATTTTCCCTTGGCATAACCAGAGTGTTTATCATCCATTATTAACGAACCCGCTTTGTGAATTAATACACTACAACTGTAACACAGCAATTTAGGAGTACAATAGTAACAATACACCAGCTTAAACCATGGGTAGCAGTTACTGTTGATTACATACATAATATATCCCAGTTCGGATTACGAATCATAGCAATTACTGGAAGTCCCTAAATTCTTTATGGCGAATTAAATAAAACAGCTTACACCATAGATTCGCTGCAGAAGGAACTGCAGGAATATGTATTTACAGTGGAAATAGTCGGATAAATTAGATCGGAAAATATACTGATCCTAGGTTTGGACAGTGGTGAAAGAAGCAACAGTCGAAACCATGGAGTCGACACCACAGACATTACGGCCTCTACAGATTTTGTAATAACCTTTCTCTCCCCAGTTTGCGCCCCATGAATTCTTGATGATCCAATATGGCTTTTCCTTCAACCTAATGATAGAATACCCGGCTGATCCGTAACCGACCAACAGTACACCATGGTCTAAACGCCTTGTGCAGATGTATGGGCAAGAAACGCCACCAATGTAAGTCTGCATGAATGCTGCATTTATAGCAACTGCATCGAGCAAAACAAGAATATTAGATATACATTTGAATCCCGACTGCTAAGTCATGACAGGTAGACAAGTATCCAAATCGGCCCCAGCCTAAACCCTAAAGAGTAGCCCTGTCCAAACACTCGACCGGTGAACACTGACAAGAACCTAAGATGCAATACCAGGCACTAGCGGACAAGATGACCCAACCCAACCCCAATGACTTTGTCAGATCTACGGAAAGCTGTTCTACTAACATGTGACAAGATTTTGGTTTCAACCTGGAATTCTAAACTTCACGAATACTTCTAAAATCCCGACGACTATAGGACACTCTTCCCCAAGGTGTGGCCCTAGTTTACATAAAAGACAGAAAGCAAAGATATTCATAGTAAGAGCAGTCACTCATACTTGCAAGGGGACCGTTCTTCACCAAATTGGCAGCAATCTGATCTTCGTTGGTGGATACAACACTAAAGTTGGAGACACTGGCAGCAATCTTGCTTTTGTCGAATTTGCAGGTACCATCTTTGCCAGTGTAAGGGTAATCTTCCTCCCGCTGAACACCACCGGCCTTCAGAATGTACTCAAAAGCATTGTTCATCAGGCCTCCGTTACAGCCAGCGTCGCATGAATTGTATTCTTCAGGATCACACTGCATATTAGAATAAACTTATCCTATCAGATAATTCAGATTAACAATCAAACCACCCTTTCTCGTCCCTTCACCATACTAGACCAAAACCATACAATCATACAGAGGCTAAAAGTAGCAGTCTGAAATGCCTGCTTCTCAGAAACACTCAAAACATTGGCCATTTTTTTTCTCTATTAATGATTAATGGATTAAACTTTGGTATCAATACACCTATGTTGATTGAACTATAGTTACATGCTTAAATCTTACTCCCAGCCCTTAAATCTTCACCAAGTCATAACATAGGATATTCTTACCCATCTCAATGTGAACAAGCCATATTACTCAAGAGACGAACACTAAATCGCGCAAACTAGCCAACTAGTAGACGTACCACATATGCTCAAATGCATAGAATATTAGTAAACATGAGCAAAATGAAAAAGAAATACACAAAGTCAGGAATAAGAAGAGACCTCATGGTCACAATCCACAAGTTGTTGCTCACTAAGACTAACAAGATCGCCGGTTGCGAGAAAATGAGCTCCTTCCAATGCACCTGTGGTACTGAAAGACCAGCATGATCCACATGACCCCTGTTTCATTCATTTATATCATCAGTATCTATACTTGTACTCTTTATTTACAAAGCTAAATAAAAGAATCATACACCTACCCTCAATCAAACTTTAAAGATTAGAACCTTATCAATTGAAAATCAATCAAACATATTCATTTATTCAATTAAACTTGTGAAAAAAAACGTAAAAACGAACCGTACAAATATATTTATAATCTAGTAAGTCTTTCTCAATAGAGTTATAAGCGTAAAATGAATCCAAAAACAATTCTCCACAATTAACTAAAGCTCATTACTAACCGGATGTATACGTCTCAAATAAGAATTTCTATTGTGAATTAGAGTGATTCATAACGTATATTACTCTATTAATAATTTAATATATGATCATCTCAGGATAAAACCTCCTCCAATTGCTTAGAAAAACAGATAGAACACAGAAACAAATAATTAATCAATAAATTTCTTGTAAAAGCGTCTTAGGTGAAGAAATTGTTAGACCTAACACAAAACTTACTAAGAACTAACAAAATAAAATTGTAACATTATTATGAAACCGTCTCATATAGGAATTACGAAGTAATTGTAATCAATTGATTCATAAGATAGAAAACATGTTGAAGAAAACCAGAGTTAACCTCATTTTTTACAGTAATAAATATAATGATCACTCCAATATCACAATTCACAAGTTTAAAACCGTCTTAAACAAGACTAACTCATCGAATAATAAGACAACAAAGGTGAAAAAACTACCTGATTTTTAACAGGAGTAACAGCGCCATGATCACGCCAATCAAAATCCTCAGGTAAATCCTTAGTAGGCAAAGTAGGAGCTTTCTCAGCATCAGAAGGAATCCTCAATTTCTTCTTCTTACCATCTTTAAACCCTAAATACTTTTCCTTAAACTCTTTCGCCGTCAAATCCGAGAATTTCGTCACACCGTGCACCGCCGACGGATCAATCTCCTGGTTTCGCTTCGCTCGGCGAAGATTCGCTTTAAAGATTTTCAGACGATGATCGTGTTCTTCTTGCGAAGCGTATTGCTTGTCGAATTTCGCCTTGAATAGAGAGAAATGGTGGTCCGCGTTGAGAAGGAGATCGTCGATGGACAACGTGTTGGCGTCGGTGGCGGAGGAGTCGACGACTTGCCGGATTAAGACGTCATCATCGACGGCGGTGATGACGTAGGAGAGAGAAAGGAGGATGAAGGTAAGATAGAGAAATGATGAGGAAGCCATGGGAGGGGACTTGTGTGTGATTAGAGGTGTGAAGTGGGTTGTTATTTATTGGTTGAGAGGGGCCTAGAAGTTTGGGGAAATAAGCTATAGGATTGTGACACGTGTCTTGTGTGAATAATTTTGGGCCTTTGATTTGTTGAAAATATCTTTTTTTTTTTATTATTTTTTTTATATGAATATTGTTGGATAATGTTGTTAGATTAAAAGTCTAAAGTTTGTACTCCATTTGTTTAACTTGATTCCTTTTTAACTTTTCAAACTTTCTTATTCACACACATTGGGTACCTAATAAGGTGACTAGTATAAATGTCCCCCATGCATGGAGATATATAAATTTTTTATACTTTAATTTTATTATTTGTAGATTTTAAATTGACGCGTCATTAATATTTCACCTTTTATATTTTAATATGGAAAAAAAAGTGGAAAACTTTTTCAGAGATTAAAGTCACAAAATGCGTATTTTAATGGGTTTTTTTACCGCAAAATTAATGATTTCAATTTATAAATTTTCTCAAATAATTTTGATGAATTTTTTGTATGTAATTTTTAGTATTAATATTTATACCAGTTTGGTTAGTTTGGTTTAATTTTGATTAGACGAATGTAAAGTGGAAAACTTATTAAGAGAATTGAGTGAAGTCATAAAATGTGTATCCCGAAAACTGTGTATTAGGCACTTCAATTTGAGCGGTTCGGGAGATCATACTAAGCCAAGTTTCTTTTTCTCCCGGTGTATTTTACCACGTGTTCAGGGTCGCTTAAGATGGTACCTTTTTCAGTTTCATTCCCATATAAACAGTAGACATCTCTGATTTCCCGATTATTCGATTTTTAGACGACAATTGTTTACCACATACCACCACCCTCAAATGTCCATCGTTGCTCCTTAAATTATGTGAAGCCACTTTATCTGATCCAAGGAAATGTCCTTATGATTTTCAGAGCTGTTTTTTCGGAAAAACCGTGTATTAGACATTTCAATTTCAGTCGTTGTAGAGATCATACTAGGCCAAGTTTCTCTTTCTCCTAGGTTTTTTTAACAGGTGTTTCGGGCCGCTTAATATGGTACCCTATTCGATTTTGTCTCTATATAAACAGTAAACGTCCATAATTATCCGATTTTCACACGAGGGTGACTTTTCGCATATCGACACCATCAATTGTCCTCCGATACTTCTTTAATTTCGTGTGGCCACTTTATCTGATCTAAGGAACTGTCCGTGTGATTTTCGGACATTTTTGTTCCGGGAGCCGAAAATCCAGAAAACCATGTACTACATATTACACATCAATTAACCCTTTCACGAGATCATACTGGGCCAAGTTCTTTTTTCTCCCGGATTTTCTACCACGTGTTCAGGGTCGCTCTAGATGGTACCCTTTTCGGTTTCATTCCCATGTAAACAGTACACGTCTCTCATTTCCAGATTATCCGATTTTTAGAAGAGAGTAGTTTATCACATACCAGCACCTTCAAATATCCTTCATTGCTCCGTAAATTTCGTGAGGCCACTTTATCCGATCCAACGAAACATCCGTATGATTTTCGGAGATTTTTTTCCCGGGATTCGGAAATACCGAAAAATGTGTATTTAGACATTTCAATTTGAGCCGTTGCAGAGATCGTACTAGGCCAAGTTTCTTTTTCTCCCAGGTTTTTTAAACATGTGTTCTAGGCCGCTTAAAATGGTACCCTATTTGATTTCTTCCCTATATAAACAGTAAACTCCTCTAATATCCCGATTATCCGATTTTCACACGAGGGTGGCTTTTCGCATACCGACACCATCAACTGTCCTCCGGTACTTCTTTAATTTTGTTTGGCCACTTTATCTGATCGAAGGAACTGGTCAGTGTGATTTTCAGATATTTTTGTTCTGGGAGCCGGAAATTCCGAAAATCGTGTATTAGACACTTCAACTTGAGCCGTTCGGGCAATCATACTAGGCCAAGTGTCTTTTTCTCCTAGTGTTTTTTACCACGTGTTGATGGTTGCTTCAGATGGTACCCTTTTCGGTTTCATTCCTATATAAACAGCAGACGTCTCTGATTTCCCGATTATCCGATTTTTAAACGAGAGTAGTTTATCACATACGTACGAGCACCCTCAAATGTCCTTTGTTACTCCGTAAATTTTGTGAGGCCGCTTTATCTTATCCAAGGAAATGTCCGTATGACTTTCAGAGATTTTGTTTTTTTCCCAGGATCCAGAAGTCACCAAAACTGTATATTAGACACTTCAATTTAAGCCGTTCCGGAGATCATACTAGGTCCAGTTTGTTTTTCTTTCGGGTTTTATTACCATGTGTTCCAGGCCACTTAAGATGATATCCTATTCGATTTCATCCCTATATGAAAAGTAAATGTCCCTAATTTCCCGATTATCCGATTTTCACATGAGGGTGGTTTTTCGCATACCGACACCCTCAAATGTCCTCCGACACTTTTTAAATTTTGTGTGGTCACTTTATCTGATCTTAGGAACTGTCTGTGTGATTTTCAAATATTTTTGTTCCGGGAGCCGGAAAACTCGGAAACCGTGTATTAGACACTTCAATTCAATCCGTTAGGGAGATGATACTAGGCCAAGTTCCTTTTTCTCCCGGAGTTTCTACCACGTGTTCAAGGTCGCTCCAGATGTTACCCTTTTCGATTTTATTCCATATAAACAGTAGACATCTATGATTTCTAGATTATCTGATTTCGTGAGGCCACTTTATCCGATTCAAGGAAATGTCCGTAAGATTTCCGGATATCTTTTTTCCGGGATATGGAAATCGAAAAAATCCGTGTATTAGACAATTCAATTTGAGCTGTTCGTGAGATTATACTAGGCCAAGTTTTTTTTCCTCCTAGTTTTTCTTACTGCGTGTGTTCCAGGCCGCTTTAGATGGTACCCTATTACTTTTCATCCCCTTATAAACAGTAGACGTCCCTGACGAGGGTGGTTTATCGTTTACCAACACCTATAAATGTACTCCGTTACTGCTTCAATTTTGTCTGCCCACTTTATTTGATCCTAAAAACCGTCCTTGCGATTTTTGAAGATTTCTATCCCGAGACCCCTTAATCTCAAAAATCACGTATTAGACACTTCATTTTGGGCCTTTCCGGAGATTGAACTAGGCCAAGTTTCTTTTTCCATGGATTTTTCTACCACATGTTCGAATAGTTTCGGATGGTATCCTATTTGTATCATACTTTCATCCCCAAACAAAAAGTATACGTCCCTTTTTTCCCAACTATCCATTTTATGGCCTGAGTTCCGTTTATCCAATACTGACACAGTTACTCCTTAAATTATTATTTATTTATTTTTGCAAGATTTACAATTGTTTTAATTCCAACATTAAAAGAGACAATTTATCATTAAATTATGACCATACAAGTGTATTTCTCAACCTTTTTATTATTATTGAGTTAATGTTCAAACATATTTCATTTTTTTTTGTGTAAACCATTTGGTTTAATCCGGATTTGAGTCGGGTAGGACCACTAGGGCGATAAATCTCTCCCTCATGAGTTTCAACACTGCTGCGTTTCCAGGGCTCAAACACGATACCTCTGATTAAGTTAGAACAACCCCTTGTCTATTGATCTAAGTGCTTATGGGTTAACATATTTCATCATAGAACCATAAAACCTCATATTTAAGTGATTAATTGCAAGTTGCAACTAATTGCAAGTAGAGGAATCCAAGCTATTGCTTGTTAAGCTTGCAACGTAACAAGGACCAAAACCGTGAACTTATTAATCACGATTCCAAAAATATCTTGATTTTTTTTCAAAAGTCCTTACCATTGTTAGATTCTTCATGCATACGTAAATTTTTTGACAAATTCTTGTCCCATAAATTCTCATTGAAGACGGATAATATCCATCTGACAATATATAAATAGGATTATCCATAGGGTGCTCAATTTCTCCCCCACTTACCCTCCTACTTATCTTATTATAAGAGGGACACTATTTATCTTTATCTTATTACGAATAGTGTCTGTCACAAGCAAGATGCTTTGTACTCATCCTTAACACTCACACATCACCAGATCACTAGTGGTCCCATCATCCCGTGTCGTGAAGGAGACTAGGAGAGTGATATCGGAAAGTCCCAAATGCGTACAGGTTTCGTCTTCATTTGGTCACTAGTTTTACTTCCGTGAAAAAAAATGCACGGGTTGATTTTAAAACTATAATATACTGAGTTTATATGGGTATGCCTCACATAAAAAAAAATAATTTTTCATCCCTAAAATAAGAAGCTAACATAATTGATAAATATTACGTTAATAAATTATTTATTTTATTGAAAATTTATTTTTACAAACACATAATTGATAAATATTTTTACAAACGCATTATGTACTACCTACAGAAAAAAAAGTTAATCCATCACTAAATCTAATTAAACTAACTACTCCTACGCTGCTCACCTTTCTCTTCCTCCTGTAAGTGGCCGGGGAAAAATTGGTTTGAGGGGACGTTATAGTTTTAGTTTCAGTTCTAAATTGAATTTGAATGTTACGCATATTTTAGTTGGTTTTCTAGCAAATGAGTGTAAACATCTTCGAGAATGAATAGGAGCGGTGATTTCCCAATTAATTTCTGCATAAATCCTAACTAAAAAAAATATAAAATTATAATAAAGAGCCAATTTGATTATTAATAATGTATTAGTGAATCAAATACTTGCTCTCGAATAATCATTTATAATTGAAGAATTTTAATGGGATGAAGAAATTTAAGGAATTAACAATAGAGATAAGGAAGAGAAAATTAAGTTTGTATTTTTTAATCAAGGGTAAGGAAATGAAAAATTTGATGCAAAAAGTATTCTAATGAGCAAAATACCTATCGTGAAAATAAATTAATACTCTCTCCTATATTTTTTTTCCCTTTCATTTTTTTCACAAGAAATAAGAAAGTGAATTTGGACCACACAAAACTCACTACTCCACATATAATTGAATTCAGACCACTCATATCATCTCGAAAAAGAAAATAGGGAAGAAAATATAGAATAGGAGGAAATAATTTTTATTTTAAAAAATCTTTGATTCAAATTCCATGTCTCTTTCAAGTACAAGTCATATAAGAGTCATCACACTCATCAGCAACAAATTGACCATTTCAAAAGTTAACGTTTCATTACTAAATAAGCAAAGAATCATATGTATGATATAGTGCAAAGACTTTTTCTCAACCATCCACGTCTTTCTTTTTCTTTTCTTCAATCTTTCATGTTCATGGATTTGGTAATCAATTTTTTAAAGTATGCCACAAACTCTCTACTCCCTCCGTCCCATACGATTGTTATCATTTGGTTTTGACACAAAGATTAAGGAAAGAGAAGATAGCTAATTATTAAATGACAAGTGGAACAAATTAAGCATGAACGATCAAATTGCTCATCAAATTCATTATTAAAATAAAACGAACAACAATTGACTGAGACACCCAAAAATAAAATAGGATAACAAATAACCGGAAAATGAGATCTACCTTATATAAAAGCCAAGTCTTTTTAAGACTTCTGATTGGCTGCTTAAATTAAGGAGATAAAAAAATTTTTGACCCCATCACTACGGCACTACCGCACTACCTATACCATCACACACATAAATTTTGATGAATTCATTAATTTTTAATGCATCATCAACTTTATAAATTTAATAAATAAGGAAATAACCAACATAATAAATATAGGTGTAAAAACTCTCGCAAAAAAAAAAATTATCGAATGAAAATTTAAAAATAAAATAAAAAAATACCATAATAATTATACTGATTAAATCATTATGGTGATTTTTTTTAACATCGAAACAAGCACCATAGTAGTACTTAACAAATACTTATGTTGATAAAAACAAAAATATTTAAAATCGAAAAAAAAAATTATAATGTTTTAAAAACAACCCGTGCATTTTTATGCACGGGTCTAAAACTAGTGGTTTTTTAAAGAAAAGAACAATCTCAAAAAGGTGAATAGATAGAATGCAAGGATATCAGGATGTGTCCAACTGTTAACGTATGAATTACGATGGTTTGAGATACTTTGTTTAACCATATTTTTTTTTTAATTACATAGATTTTCTTTTATCATTATTTTTCGTATTTCTTGTTTCACAAAAACTTAAAACGAATACTCTAAAGATTCAATTTCAGTGGAAAACTTAAAATGACTCATTAAAGTGGTTGCCCATTTCCTCTATTGTGAAGTTACGGATCTCCATTGCGGAGCCAGTTATCGACGTAATTTCTATCTCAAATCATTCAAAAACTATCTTTTTATATCGCTAACACAAGAATCAACTATTGGTGTTTAAGTTCATGTCCACGTTTTTAAGCAAGGCCAACATGGCAACATCAGCTACAAAAAGAGCAATTACAGGACCAAGTTAAGACGGCCCAAAAGAGACTAAAAAGCCCAAAATAACATGACAAGAAAAACAAAAGAGCAATGACCCAAAACAGTTATTGTGACGGTCGTGGTGATGTTATGGGAGGTAATAACTAACTAATACAGATTCCGCGTCATTGCGCGGTATATAGAGTTTTTTTTATTTTTTTAGTGTATTAAATTTGCACACCATAAATATTTAATATTTCCCTCTTTTGTATTTTGATATGAAACAAAAAATTTGAAATGGAAAACTAATCAAAGAGAATTAAGTTAAGGTGTGATTTTTTTTTTAATGAATTTTTTTGTCACGAAACTAATAATAAATACTAAATATGTCTCAACTTATTATCTACAGTAATATATTATAGCATTATTAAAAAATTTAGCAACATCTACAGTAATATATTATTGCATTATTAAAAAATTTAGCAATATCTACGTTAATATATTATTGCGATTATTCAAAAAATTAACAACTTATAGTTTAAAGTTTAAAACCAATTTTAATTTATTTTAATGAAAAAATCATAATTATGAATTTAATTAAATGATTAGAGTTTAATTATAAGAATATATTCATTAAAAATATAATAGTAATGAAATAAAGTTTTACTTATTGCCTTATTTAGCTAGATGCCTTTTGGAGGGAAAACTAAGAGAATTTTTATTCTCTTAGTAGTAAGGGGGGATAAGGCCTTGTTTTGAATTGAAACTGTTTGAACTGAACTGAATTTAATGGAACTGAACTGAAAAACCTGAGTTGAACTGAATGATGCTGAACTTCCTATGAGTTGAAATTAAGTCCAAAAGAATAAGACGATGAATTTGGTGAAGGGTATTCAAGAACTGATAATCTCCTATGAGGCCATAATTATACTAGTGATTGCAGTTTCATACAAACTACGGTATATCTTTTTCTTTTGGCATATAAGCACATATCATCACCTTATCTTTTTATTTCTCGGACATGAAACTAGTTTATTAATTTGAAATCAATTTTATGTAAAGAGATTTTTATTTTGTAACTCAATGGTTAGAAGCTCCTGATAAAATTTTCATTGGGTATGGTGTTTCTACGAAGAGGTAAACGCTTGACCAAAGGGTTTGCTCTATTCCCATGGAATAAAGATCGAATCTTTGACCTTATGGTTAAGAGTCACCCCCACCAAACTCATTTCTTTTAAGCTCCCTATGCAGTACTCCCTCCGTCCCCATCAATAGTTACCTATTCATTTTGGCAGAAAGACCAATGAATAAATGAGGGTGATTTTGGATCACACAAAATCATAATATCCCACTTACCTAAGAGATGACTCACAATAACTTAACCAAAATGAATATATATAACTATTGACCGCGAGAAAAGAAATATAAAACTCTTTATATTTTACCACTGCTCGTAAGTAAGTCGTACCAATGTCTTGTAAAATGGATACACAATCACATAAACTCATAACCATAATTGTTTACTTGAAAACCAAAACTTAAAAAACGGTTACCAAAACCCCATTCTACATAATTTTTTGTATTCAGACACATGACATGTCACGCAAAGAATCTCCGCCTTAATTAACCACGAGATAAAGACATCATGAGATGCAACTAATACTTTTAAAAAAGCTTTGTTGCGTCTCCATACAAAGATGAAGTTGCGTGAGTGAGTGCATGAGCAATTGACAAAGACAAATCAACGAACAAGTAAAAAAAACAACCACAGAACCTTGACTAAAATTTAACCACTAATCAAGTGCAAATGTTGAACAAATAACATGCACACAATACCTTGACTTACATGCGCTTTAGTAGTTGCTTACTAAAGAGAATAGACCAAAAATGCAGATTTTTAGCGCACTTGGTAAAACTTGTCTCCCACTAATTTAGGACATCAGATAACAGCATGCAGCATGCTCTATCTATGATCTATCTATCTATCACTCTTAAAATGCATGCTGGAAATTTTTAAGGTATGATCGAGGAATCTTTTTTGTCAACATCGTTATAATATCACATCCATTTTTAACGAATATTCCTGTTTATCGTCAAAAATTTGATTGGGTTTCCTGCTATAATCCACTATAACATTAATTGGGTAACTAATTTGATAGTGAAAGGTATCGACTAGGACCAGTGTGGGAGTTGAGTGGGAGTGTTTGCCACTTCTTCTTAGTTGGGCATAGGGGTGGATTTAGGGGGCTAGCATAGTAGCAGGGACGCTCACTTTTGCTGGACAGTGCGAATTTCAAACTTTTTAGTTAGAATTTTTAATTATTTTTTTTTGGGTAAATTTCTGATTTTTTCGAGGTTTATTTTATGGAATTACCAATTTCCCTCTCCCTAACGGGGTCCTGGCTCCGCCACTGTGCTGGGTGGAGGAAGAAAAGAAATAGAAACAAAAATTTATATTAGAAATATTTAAAACGTCATTTTTTTCCAAAACTTATACCATACCTAAATATGCTAACATCGTAGTTCCTTCTATACTCGATACCAAATTTCGTCTACCTAAGAATAATGACCGAATTTTAATCTAAATTCAGTTATTAATCATAAAATACGTTGTTTACCACCATCGCCATGACGCCAACAACCGTCCTCCCCACACTAGCTTCATCAATGACAACCCCCTCTCCAACCACTACAACCACCATCCCACCCAAGAAAACCCTCCCTTACCACAACCACCGCGTGATATTGGCCCGGCTCAATTTGCCAAATTATTTAAATCTCTCGTAAATTTTAACACTACTACGGAGTACTATATTCTTAAGGCTTAAGTTCCACACTATCAGTTTAACTGGTGGTTATGCAGGTGATGAAATCGACAGTAAGGTCGGATTGGTGGGAAAAGCATGGATGTATTTAAGAAGTGAGGTCGAGTCAAGTGATATAAAATGATTACCATGATGATACGCATTATGCATCAAATACGTATACATCATTCGTATCAAAGACGGAGAAACTAAGGTCGTTATCAAAGAGATTGAGCTTCCTCTTTTTTACCTCCCTTAAGGATGCTGCATGCCTGGCCTTCAAGGCTTCAAGCAACCACTGAATCGAGTCAAGAATGAATCTAGACTATTTCTATATATTCCATATCGATTTTTCTAATATATACTCTTAACACACGCATTAAAAATCTATATTAAAAAAAAAATCACAAATAATATTTTACTCCGTAATAAATACTTATAAGAATAAGTAGACACTTTAAAAAAAGCGATTTCCTTATGAAAAGTGTTCTTTGTCAAAAATTACCTAATTTTTACCTCATTTTCATAAATATTACGTATAAAGTTTTTAATTTTGCGAAAAACTACCTAATATTTTTTATCTTTTGTCGAACACTATCAAATTGAAATTTCCGATTAATTAGACAAAATTCTAACTCGAAAACATTATTTTTGGCATATTACATACACTATTTACTATACTTAACCACCGCCAACTGTTTTGATTAGTTACTAACTTAGTTACTTCAATTTTTTTTACTACAATTTTGACTAATTTGGCTAATTTGGACGAAATGATGACTTATTTTATTGACATTTTGATTTATTTGTCGGAAATTTAGTTAATTTGGCAAAAAGATTGTCGAATTTGCTCATTAATTTCAATTTGGTAGTGTTCGACAAAAGGTATAAAATATTAGGTAGTTTCTAGCAAAATTAAAAACTTTAGGTAATATTTATTAGAATGAGATAAATACTAGCTAGTTTTTGACAAAAAAAACTCTTACGAAAATTTATGAAAACCTAATTTCTTTTCGACACGAACATGAAGAAATCAACACTTTCCGCCAATATGTTTCCATGTTTCCTAAAATGGCCACTCCTAATTCAAACCAAGGAAAAAAGCAGGTGTGAAATGTGCAAGAATGTGTACAAATACAAAGGAACAAAATAGGGATCTTATATTAGGTCTTCTCTTTATCACTAGTTGCCATACATATTCATGCTTTGAACTACAATTATTTTTATTTGGTGATATGTCATTTGCAAGTTAGAGGCTGATCTGTTATGGTGTCTTCTTCTACTCAGCAATATATAGATTGGGTAAGAGGAGTCTTGTAAGTTGTATCGAAATGACCGGTTTCAAACCAACCCATGCTTATGTATACAATACGACCATCATTTCATCACTCTAGCTATCAGAGGATTGAACTGAAAGTTGTTACTTTACCCAATCCGATAACCACCTTTCACACCAGATCCGATCCAGTATATTTTTATCGGGATAAACCCATGTGCAGCTATAGAAGACCTGAATTGATCAAACCCCATCCAATTTGAGACAAATATTTATTGCCATAGATAGACTAACCGTTACTCCTAAATAACTTGATAATTATACATGTGAAAAAGAGCTGAACTCAAAAGGACCGACTTGCCCCCGACTCTAATAAGGGTTTTCTATGTCTATGCCCTACCCGTTTGACATGGCTACTCTTAATCAGGTGCAGTATAAGTTTAGAAACTTGAAAACATTTGTGTTGGGCACGAGGGAATTTTAAAGAATAAGCTTAAGGTAATGGATAGTTGGATACATGCCTAATCCCTAAGAAGGAAGTGTCGTCTTAGAAGATGATATTCTTTAGGGTGTGTTTGAATTGAGAAATTTAAAAGGAAAAGAAAAGAAAAGGAGCGCACACATAATATTTTAGTAAGAGTGGAGTATGGAAAGGGCTAGTAGGGACGGTGAAAATTTCAAAGTTTTTTACCTAAAATTTTCGAAAGTTTTTGAGTTCAAATCCCAACTCCGTCGAGAGAGAATGACACCGATTCTCAATACTACCCTATCATTGTCCATTTAATAACCTCACTACATACCTTATAATTTACGGAGTACTCCGTATGTAACATGATTAAGAAGGAATGGGAAGTTAGGAGAACATAAATTCAATAGCTACACTTCTAGAAGTACTCTGTCTCAACCCCTACCGAAAGGACACTATCCCTCAGAAAACTAACCCACTAAAAAAACACCACTAATCAAAATATGATCCTTCTACCATGCCATGCTATAGAAAGTTATTTCAGTATCAAGTATGTTCATATAAAGCAGGTCAACCCGTACAATACCATATAATCAAATGTCATTCATGTCGTTCTTTAGTATTTAAAGCTTACTATAATTGTCATTATGAAATATCATTCCATCCTAATCACGAGTTTAGCATTATGGTACAGAAATTAACGTTCATTAATCTCAACTAACGTGTCGAAAAGTCGTAATTTTACAAGTTAATTGCCTGGATATGACTATATTCTATCACCCTTAGAGCCATTCATCTTCGTCTTTAATCTTTATCAGTATCATGTCGCACAAACACAACTAACCACGTCATAATGACATCTCCAAGTGACCGAGTGAGATTTTTTTGACGTAATTAGCTTATACTCCCTCCATTTTATATCCAAATACACTATTCACTTTTTACAAGCAAGCGTTCACCAAACATCTAATAATTTACCCGTTAAAAATTCTTCAAAAACTTCTGAGTTAAGATTCGAAGATGACAAATCCATGTTATGAATGTTATTACAATATTACACATACTTCTAGTACCCATTAAATAGTTAAAAGACACGAGATAAGTCACTCGTGACATAAGGCTCACTTGCATTGAGGTTATTATTACGAATCCTAAAATGTGAAGGTCCAAACCAAAGAGACGGACTCATAAGCTGTTTTTCTAAGCATGGTTTTAATTTAGAGAGGTATTTGAGTATTTCGCGCTTCAAATATCGTCTAGACAAAATTGTACTAATTGTTGATAATGGAAATCAAAGTAAATAAACAAGAAAAAAGGGCGAAATGGTGAAAGGTAAGGAAAGTTAAAGAAGGGAAGGTAATGATAAGGTGGGACATTACTATTTTTATTTTAGAGCAATGTATTACCCTAAGGATGGTAAACACCCTAGATATATAGAGTAACTATTATCTCCTCTCATAAACCTTACACTAATTCTCATTTCAGACGGACTATTCCGACTGAAAGTTCAGACGGCCTTATGTGATCAATTTATGGTAAAATGTTACCATTTAGCGACAAAATATTGTAACTAGTGTTAATTATTTGGGTAACTTCTTGTGAAAAGTGATCACATTTTGCTGTAAATGGGTAGCATATGCCATGTCTGAAGCCTTCTGACGAAAATGAGTATGTGAAGGGAGACCTTGTGTAAATCATAATGTATGGAGTTCTTATAGGCTACCCATTGCACACCAACTCTCAACTAGAACTAGCAAAGTGCAATACCCTATAGTTTCCTAGATTTCAGGAGCGCTAGGTTAAGCTAAAATTAGAAACTACAGAGTGCCATTTAAAACGAGTTTTTCCAAACCACATGAATCCTGATTCCCGAGGAATGTTTACGGCAAATTAGAATAACATAGACGATATATGCACATGATGAAATCTAATTAGAATGTCGTCGTCACAAATTTATCAAGTTAGATGTTCTTGTTTTATAATTAGACAAATCAAATTTTCAAACTCGCTCCTAATCTTAAGTGAAAAATTATGAGCTTAAGAACTGCTTTCCAAATTGTATCCTATATACTTTTCTTTGCTAAGGTAATGAGCCTAAAAAACAGAAGGTAATTTCAAATGCGAGAATTAGAAAACAAACCTTATCGGCAGGAAGTGATCGGACAAGAGAAGTTTGATGGCCATTCACGCAATATAGCATGTCCGATTGACAGTGTAGTGGTTCGCTTCGTTGTAATTTTGCTAACAGATCTTTCCTCTCCACAATGTTTCATTTATATCTATCTGAATCATGCAAAAATGCCAACACTCACATAACAGTGGCTTTGAGACAAATTTTGCTACATTCCTTATGCTGCCTAAACTTCTAGACATACAAGAGCGACAAACTACATGTCGATCTATTGAACAAGTTATGCCTCGTTAACGGTCTGATCAATTTGTACAATTTAATCCCTACATTATTCACAAGCCATCTATCATTGATGGCACTATTTGATTATTTGGTTTTGTAGATAAGAACCCGAAGTAAGACTCTAGTTTACACGATGGAACTTTCCTATTAAGTTATACGAGTATACAAGTACTTTACATTGAAATCAAGGTGAATAATTGCCTGCCATTCAATTGATATAATATGCTTTCATTAGAGTTTATGATAGCTAGATTTTAAAAAGTTGCAGTAATAAAATAAGTTCGAACCAACTACTAAATGACTAGGGTTAAGTGACTGGTAACCCAGGTTGTACCCAATGGCGCGGCGACTCTCAGATTGTAAAATGTGCTATTCCAATATGCTTAAAACCTTAAATACGATAATTTACTCATGTAAATTGTTTAAATGAACTTTCGCAAGAGTATGTTCAAAAGTGAGTACTGTACATACGCACCTCACAGCTCTAAGTTCCATTTTGAGTCTTGGTCAATGGCAGCTTTCCAAAAGTGCACTGTGGGCTGTAGCTCTCACCCAAAGTATCTCCGTTGCAGAAGAAACAATGCCATGAACGTTAGTTAACATATGTTATCAATTACGACGAGTACCTACGCCAAAAAAACAAAAACAAAAAAGAAACTTCAGTCTTGATAGTAATGTGATTTGACACAAATTCAAGCAAACTACATACTCTGTTGTCCATGGTATTTAATACAGTAATCCATATTGGTGGGACACCTCATCACAAACGAGCTATCATAGTTTTGATGGTTAGGACTTAGGACAACTACGGTTTGAGCAGTATCGGGTTATCAGCCATTTTTATGTTACAATGACCGAAATTAGACCACAACAACCAATTCCGAAAACAGGTTTCAAACCCATACAAGTTGATGTTGCTGTCTCACT
Organism: Silene noctiflora; assembly: GCA_009801015.1. Lineage (NCBI taxonomy): Eukaryota > Viridiplantae > Streptophyta > Magnoliopsida > Caryophyllales > Caryophyllaceae > Silene > Silene noctiflora. Next base: position 50,804 of record VHZZ01000218.1, read on the forward strand.
GTCTGTTAGCATTTACTCCGTATACATTAACCATTAACTATTTGCAGATGGAGTGGGGTTAGCATGGCACATAGGTGGGGAAGTGGAAACAGGTGAAATCACTAAAATCACTGATTCGAGTACACTTAAAATAAAACCATCATATACTCTAATAGAATATCACTCATCTTTTCTGGTACAGATTGACAAAAAAATGATGAAAAGAAATAATCACAACCTCAACATCATCATCAAAAGCTGCCTGATAGTCAATGCAAATAGTCACTTAGGCGCCTCAAATTTCAAGTTATATACAAACAACAAACCAACTGGTCAAAAATGTAAACATGCCTGGAAATTTTTTTATGTAAAAGATGAAAATATAAAAACTACTTTTAACTCGAATTTAACTTTATCACCTTCCTCGGGCCCAAGAAAATCCACCTACTTCAAGCAAATCTAAACAATAATTATAACAATGCAATCAACTTATGACAATACAGTCCTCAAATTTTGAGTATTAGCATGCAATTTAGGTCAAGCACAGTAAGATGAGCATTCTCGTGATAACTCAGACTCGACCAGACACGAGAGTGTATATGAGCGCCGGTCAAACTTAGCTAGCTCTGATATATTTTTCATGTTTTAGTCTAAAATGATAAGTCAAGTATCTTTATCTAACAATTTGATTAGATGTAAAGTTTGGAAGGAAGGGAAAAAGAGGGAGAGTTAGCAAATTGGATTAGAAGGAAATAAATTGTACGAAAATAGAGGGATTTTTGGTGCTGACTGCCTAAACATAGACAAACCTTGGAAAGAAATTGACATTACTCTCCTATACTGAAAAGTTCAAACAACATAGGATTATTATCTAAGTATGCAGAGCCACCCAAAAAATTGATAATGAAGTATATCAGAATTCTGTCTCAAACAATAATCTCTCAAAGCATTTTGTATATGACTATCATCATCTAGGTCAGTTTAGTTGTTCCTCAAATTTATCAGTTATACATTTTGACATGACCAGACAACACTGGGATTCTCCCGTGCAAATCTATATCAGCCGTAGCTGTCAGCATATATTATATAAGGAGGAAACTCTGCAGATGAGCAATCAATGCACCAGCATGCACAACTGTAATGGTCAGGATGGTGACCGACAGGTTCATACAAGCCGGGTCAGAATCAAATAGACCTTCCTTCCATTCTTTGGTAAACATTGCAATAAGGACCTAAACAATTGAAAGATACATAAGCTTATGATGTTGAGGCTCTTGTGTCTCGACATTTAAGTTATTTTCAATAGTTTAGACCCGTAGTGCATAGTTTACCTTCGATTGTGCAATTCTTCTCACACCGTGTATAAATGGGTTTTCTATCATGTACCATATGGAAACACATTAAGAACCTAATTAAAGAAAAAATTACAAGAATCTTTTATAAAATACGGTAAAAATCAATTAACAGTTCGGTTTCTCATGATACATTCTCCTGAATCTTCATAGATGCACTTAATGTGTGACTTAAGGGCACACGTAGAAAAACCGACAAATATAAATAAATAGAAATAGAAATAGAAATGTCTACTAAAATCACCGAGTATAGTTAATGCAATACCAACTTTCAAACCAGTGTAATACAAAATCATATACTCCAAGTATCCTAATAGGGCAGACCAGCCTTTTCTTTCCCAAATCTTTTTAACTGCTTTACCTATTTTATAATGATGATAGTGGTATCAGGAAGTGGAAGAAGCAATATGTCTCTTAAAGAAAAAAATTGATTGCAGAGCATAGCCCACATTTTGGAAACACATGATCTCTCGGTGTGAAAATATTAGTGGAAACAGGTAGTAAGCTTTACTAAGACAAGGATTAAAACAGTAATTATTGTGTCCGACCGTCGTATGATGTGACACGGATAAAAAATGATCATTTTATTTTAAAAGTGGACTTTTTATTTTTATAAAATGACCACTATTTAAAAGTCGTCATTTTTTTTCACATAAATTGGTCATTGTTTATCATAAAGTGGTCATTTTTATTATGGTTGCATCGTACAACGGTCTTATAGTATAATTAGTAGGATTAAAAATATAAGCGTGCGGTTAAAGAGAAAAAGGCCTTTGATTCAATTAATTAAGCTTTGAGGATGGTTAAACAAAAAAGATTGAGATAGATTTATAGTTTTGAATATGTCTGCTGGAAAAGTTTGATTCTTCCTGTTGGTTGCAACTTTTCTCTTTTACATCAAATGGTATTATACCAATTAAAAGCAACCAGTATGAAATACTTTGGAATTTTTTGGGTTTAAATGGTGGACCATTATCCCCTTAATTCCTGAAAAGATGAAGCTGATCACAGTGTCTTTTACATTTAGAGTATTTATATTTTATATTAAACCTATTTTGGCCCTTCTAAATACATATTTAGGACTTGATTGAACAATCTTAAGCATATGAATACATGATGATCAATAAACTGTTCCCAACTGTCAGCTAGGGCTCTTAACTTAATGATCTATAGACTTAGTGAGATGTTATGATGGTGCTCGCTCAATAGGCACTTTCTTAAGCACTAGTTGTACTGGGGATTCACATAAAGTGGTCTTTATTAAAAAAAAATCTGAAAAAAAAAAAAAAAAAAAAAAAAAAAAAAGCTGAAACAAAAGTATAATTTTTTTGCACATATTCTAGAATAAGACGGTGTCACGCCGTGAAACGGTCCTTTTCTATAAAAAAAGTTATTCATTTATTGCTATTAATAAAAGAGTGATTTCTATACAAATGGACCGTCTTACAATGTGAAACCGTCTCACACAATAATTAGTGTTTTTTTGTAGAGGAATGAGCCTAAAGTGGCTCACTAAAGTGGCTGCGCTTCTTTCTTTTGTGAAATAGCGGTCCTCGACGCAATTTTCATCTTGGGTCATTCAGAAACAGCCTCTTTGTGTTGCTAACACAAGGGTAAGACTGCGTACATCCGACTCCTCCTTACCCCGCAATTTGCGGGAGCCATTGAGGCACTAAGGTAATGTTGTTGTTGTAGAGGAATGAGCCTAGATTAAAGTCCATTTTATCAAAAACTCACTCGATTTTTAAAAGTGGGAAAAACATGGTAAAACGGAGGGCAATAGAAATAAAATTTACTTGTGTAAAAAATACTTAGGATAAAAACCAGATACTTGTAAGTTGTAACCAAGTCCCATGTAACCCAAACTAATAGTGACAATTGACAAATTAACTAGGTTGATACGGAAAATTAATAATTTTTGTGCAGAAGTAACTTTACCAACATTTCCAACACATAACCGTGGATGAGTCATGAGTCTCCTAGAAAAAAAAACATCAGTAGGAACTAGTATTCACAAATCACGAAGGTTTAAAATCAGCTAAAATCACTGGGTGTTATTATGAGGGAATGAGGGATGCAACCGACCATCAAGGGAAATTATAATAGTGTATTTTATCTGGTTAAAATATTAATATTAGTGTAAACTATTAACAATAGTACATTTGTGCATGTACGGTCGAAAGAGATCGTGCTTTAAAGTAGTAGCCGTATATACTACCATGTGAGATCATCAAAAATGCAGAGTTGAGAATATACAATGTTTACATAACGTAAATCACAGCAAATAATGTCATGAATCCAACCTCCATTTATAAGCAGATAACAAACACAAATATGTCAACCTTCAAATTCCCACATTGACGGAATAGAAGAAGATTGGTCACGTAACACACAAAGAAGCTACTTTTCTATTGTGAATTAGTTTTAGGATGAAACCCTTATAAGGCTTGTGAAGTGGACTATATTTCCTCCGAGTGGTAGAAATCAGGCCTATATCTAACAAGGCGAGATGAGGGAGAGGGATTTAATTATATTCTTATATTTCCGAGGACCTTAATAAAATTAGTTGTGGCTAATTCAAAATAAGCTTAGAAATTTTGCTCACAAGCTCGGGTATGGCTTGATTAGTTTTTTTCTTTCTTTTTCATTTTTTCAAATATAATCAAAAATAAATACTATAAAAGTATAGTTAAAAACAACTAAATTAAAATTACAAACAAAAAAAAGCCCAAACGAACTTCTCAACCAAGCCTTACCAAGCACGGGATTCAGGCTTAGTCAAGCTCAACTTTGACTACGCTGCTTTAGAAAGCTCGCCGAGCTTGCCTATCTCATTTACACCTCTAGAGCCCTAGATATCACTAATTCGTTATCACTGTGACTCTCCAACAATATGCGACACTCTCAACATATCTTACACTAGAACTTCAAAATATTCTCGTGTCTGAATCAAAACATATACTTGGTCATGTGTCATGTCTAACACGTCCAACCAAGTCTGAGTAACAAAAATTAATACTTTCGTCGTATGAGGATGACCAAAAAAATTATGAAACTATCTTTTCAAAATTTATTGCATAAGTGACAATAGGATTTAATATAGAAAGCTACATGAGCATAACCATGAGGGTATTTGTGAGAGAGAGAGGGGGGGGGGTGGGGTGGTGTTGTGGTGGTGGCGGTGATAGGGTACTCAGGATGAAGACATGCATGGAATAGTCCCCACCACCCCTCGTGCGTGCTATCTATCAATGGCAACTTCCTGTCATACACCCTCATCACCCACCCCAATTCCCTACTACTCCTCTATTACCCATTATTAATAGCATGCCACCAAACAAAACCTTATTTTTCATAACCATTAAGGACTGTCTTGTCAGCTTAGTAGCACGAGAAGAAGAAAAGAATACAAAGATGTGGGAGACAAACAAAAACATTTGGAACACCTTTCCATTATTATTTTTTACATTTGCATAACGTATTACTAGGACCCACATGGTGGGCCATAAATTAACACTATATTGGGACCCAAAGTCTACCTCCAACTCTTATATTTATACCCATTAGTTTGGTCCTTAACTCTCAACTTCTCCTCATATTTTCCCTCCTTAATACAGTTTATCCTGCTGATCATTCTAAAACTATGGCGGATGGCGGTGCGTCTTCGGATAGTAGAATGTGGTGCTCAATACCAGAAAAGCTCCAACTGCATGGCGCCATGTTGGCGTTGCAATTTGGATATGCTGGGTTTCATGTGGTCTCTAGAGCTGCCCTTAACATGGGAATAAGCAAGCTTGTCTTTCCTGTTTACAGGAACATCATTGCTTTGCTTCTTCTCCTTCCTTTCGCTTATTTTCTTGAAAAGTACGTTCACAAGATGATCAACTATATTCGCTCATTTCTCGGTTATTTCTTACGCAATTTATTAAATATTCTGACATTTTATCGGCTCATTTCTTGTGTACTTTTAATTAATCAGGAAGGAGAGGCCACCTATAAATCTTTCGTTCCTGATTCAGTTTTTTCTACTGGCACTCATTGGGTATGAACTACTAATTACTCTACAGCATGAACAAATGGTGAGAATATAGTTTATATAATAAGAATGTGCTCACATATACATACCTCAAACAGGATAACAGCAAATCAAGGATTTTACTTGCTGGGTTTGGACAACACATCTCCCACCTTCGCGTCAGCAGTTCAGAATTCTGTTCCTGCTCTCACTTTCCTCATGGCTGCAGTCCTAAGGTAACCATGTCCAACAAAATTATGCCTGCACATGTATTTTCCCAAAAACAAAGGAAACATATAATTAAAAATCAATTGACTTTCAAGATTTATGAGGCTCCAACCTAAGACATAGCATGTGAATATTCATAGTCAACCATACCGGTAGAGGCAAATATTCCACTTTCCCTAAATGGCATGATCTCAAATACTAACAAAGACATGCTAAAGACACGGTAGTGTGGTACTGATCACAAAGAATGACAGCTTTACAACAGCATGTGGTAACATGCTCAAATTGCACAGTTGAATAAATATAAGTATATAACCCACAAAAATTATATTAGAATCCGTGTAGAAGTAGCTCATTAACCATACAGCCAAATGAGGAAAATATAACTATTTGTTGCTCTTACATGTGAGGCCATCTCATACGAGACTCGCTATAACTAAAATACCTTGCCGAATCCCAAGTACCTAAAAGAAAATGGTCGTATATTGTGGATTATGCAGGATAGAGAAAGTGAGACTAGACAGGAAGGATGGTATAGCAAAGGTGCTGGGAACAGCATTTTGTGTTGCGGGGGCCACAGTTATAACATTATACAGGGGGCCAACCATATACTCCCCGGCAACAACTCTCCATGATTCCACGCCCGTGCTTCTCGCTCTAGGAGATGCCAGTCCAAAAAGTTGGGCCTTGGGTTGTGTCTACCTCATTGGACACTGTCTATCCTGGTCTGGTTGGCTTGTTTTACAGGCACCAGTTCTAAAGAAGTACCCAGCACGACTCTCAGTCACCTCTTACACTTGCTTCTTCGGGTTGATCCAATTCCTAATTATTGCGGCTTTCCTTGAGAGGGACCTAGATGCTTGGAAATTCCATTCTGGTAGTGAAGTCTTTACAATCATGTATGCGGTAAGTCTCTCAATCGCATAGGACCTCACAGTAAAGATAGAGATATTCTCATATTAGAACGTCTAACCATAAAATTAACTCCCTATGCCCCCACCGACAGTGAGATTGCCATGCTCACTTAAGTACTCAATTGCACGTTCTTATCTTAAACAAAACGATCAAAAAACAAATGCAAAAATATTGGTAGGGACAAATAAAAGATTATCTTTACCCTAAAACCATATTGCTTACTTTTAAAGCTCACAATGGTTAGCATCTTTAAGTAGTTTGTTTTTTTGTTTTTTGTTTTTGAGGTATTCCCATCATCATACATTACCTTTCATGATATTACATGATAACCTCACCTAGAAGTTTTCAGACCTTGCCTAACTACCTTCTTAACTGTAAGAAGGCAACTTCATTACACTCAAAATGATAAATTTTGAGCAGCTACCAGTCTATGACACGACACGGCCAAGTAATCAATGATAACAACATAGGTGAAGTATAAGCCTCACTAAAGGGATCACTTAAAACACCTTCCTACGGAAATGGATTGGATATCCACACTGTCCCCATTATTTGTCAATTTGTCATGCGATAACAAGTATAAAGAAAAAGGTTTCTCACTTGTCAGTCACTCAGTCTGAAGATTTTAAGGAAATAATAAGCATGGTCATAGCATGTCATCCCATGTGCAGATCACAAATTGTGGGGTTAACAGTTCAGTAATTACACACACAATATTACAGCGCGTACAATTATACAAATAGGTGACAATTATTGTCAGTTTAACTTCAAACTGAGAGGCAAATTGGAAGCTAAATCAAGAGGAGGAATTCAATAGAACCTCTCAGGTTCGAATCCTAAGGAGTGCTTCTAAAAGTCCACAGATCGAATAGATATAATTCTAGTGCTAAAGTTCATAATCATGTACCGTCCAAATTTTTCTTGATGGCCTTATTTGCCATGCACAAAACCACAAATTACTTTCCTAAACTCTTGATGTGTTTCTATTTGCTTCACCAAAATTATCAAAAGTTCACAAGATCATGATAGTAGGACACAAGATGGGACATAAAAGTAGGACTAATGTCTCAACTCGGGTTCAGAGTAGATGAACATTAAGTGCTAAAAATGAAACAGGTTAGGGTGAGGTTTTTTATTTTGTTGATATTTTTCAGTAACCAAATCTTATAATCGCAGGGAGTGGTAGCATCAGGAATTGCTTTCGCTGTACAGATCTGGTGCATCGATAGGGGAGGCCCAGTGTTTGTGGCAGTGTATCAGCCTGTTCAAACATTGGTTGTCGCTATTATGGCTTCCATTGCGTTAGGAGAACAATTCTACTTGGGAGGGTATGTACTTCTTTCTTCCATTCCACTCTATCATATCCCCATTCAGAAACTTTCCTCTCAACTGTGTTATCTAGATCAGCTCTTAATTAAGAAAACTCATTAAGTTTAGCCCCACCCCAATAAAAAAAAGAACGGAAAGATGGAACACGCAGCAATCATGCAAATATAAAGACCCACTTGCATGTCCCATTGAGCAGTAATGTTAGGTTGTATTCCACAATGCTTCAAAGCTTTAAATGCATGATGAGTATATCTCCTCTTTTACAGTTGAAAAAGATCACACAGCTGACTAGTACTAGAAACTAGAAATCCAAAAACAACTAAGGTGCTAATTGACATATCTGCCTGCTTTTGCAACAAGGGCTTGATTAAGTTGCTATCATGGTGCTGGTTAAAGTAAATGACAGTAAAATAATTAAAATAAAAATATTTTTCTGCCAACTCGAAAGTAAAAAGAAAGGGAAGAAAGTCAGTCGAGGCTCTTTCATGTGGGACTGAATATTTGGAACAAGGGTTGGAAAAGTCTGTTTGTAGGAGCATGCATCGCCTAATCATTATCTTAGTCGTAATTGTAATCTAACAACCATCAATTTAATTGGCATCAGGATAATTGGGGCAGCACTGATCATAGCAGGATTATACCTAGTCTTGTGGGGGAAGAATGAGGAGTCAAAATTTGCAAAGGCAGCTATCCAGCCTTCCCCGGAAAATGGCAACAACAGAACAACAAGCCAATCCAAGTCAGCCCTTACTCAACCGTTACTTCCCCCATTATCGGAAAATGTCTAACCACTACAACATCAGGCAAACAAGGAATTGTGGCACGGGTTGGCAAACTAAGAAACTACTACTATTGTGTCTAGGAAAGGTTTTTTTTCTTCTGTGTGTGCGTGTATGAAGTGGTTTATTCAGTTAGTATCCCTTCACTAGGAGAAGGGTCAAAGAAGTTAAAAACAAAAAAAGTAGGTTTTGAGATGAATATGACGATTTTCATCTCTTAAGATGTGCGCCATGATGAGCGTAAATGCACCCTAAAGCCAACAATACCACCTAGCTTTATGATTTAGATTTATTGGTTTGATTTACAAGAAAAGACAATTGGATCTTATCCAATCCTGTCGAAAATATGGAAAAGCATTTTCATGAACTTCATGTTTTTGTGGCATTGCCTACCTTTTGATTGACTTCTTACAAACAAGCAGATCTATGCTAGCAATGTTATGAGTTAATCAAGATATTAGTGAAATACAGCACGACAGATTATTTAAACGATGTATATGCCATGTGCAACATTCACGACGCAGAAAGCCTAAAAAGACAGACAGAGAGAAGCAGCATGGACATAACTGTTCAAGTACCTGAATAGCAGGGACACTTGCATGACAAAGCCGTGATACTTTCACCTTCTTTGCAATGAAATCTTAACATTAATAATCAATGTATCGACGGACTGGCAGGATCAACTGATAAAACAATTAAACGTAGACTCAACTACGAGTATCCAACACAATTACACAAATATGCATCGGTTCACTAAGGTGTCATGCTCGGCATTTTCAGTTTTATGAAAATTTGTAAGTTTCTAGACTATAATGACGTGACAATTGTTGGATTTCATATCCGAGTTTCAGCTGCCTAATAAATGTCACTGAAGAAATGAAGAGTCCGAGTGATACAGGTGATACATAAGGAGGAGACACACACACAATGACACAAATCATCAAAACGACTTATGCTATGATAATACAAGTAAGCAAGTGATTGTAATTTGTATCTACTTGATTTCCTTGGCACTAAAAACAAAAGTTATTTATAGAATATTAATTCAAGCCAATATATGGGAATCAAATAAAATTACACTTACGCCAATCACTGACAAAAAATAGTATAGTCAAAGGTATAACCAAAATCAGCATAGTCCAAACGCATGTGTCCTTAGTTATCAATTTATCATAATTAAAACTGTTAGTACCTTTTCCAGAAAGTATTTCATTAGTATCATCACACTTTTCCTTTAATAACCTGATCAGTTGAATCAACCTAAATACTACAATTAATTTTACATGCCCCACAATTTTTGCACGCCTCTTCTTAGATTCAATTATAAAGCGGATAGATATCCACTCATTGCATAAAAGATTTTTTTCACAAGTTCTTGACAAAGCCTTCATTGCTACAGAAATTGTCATGACAAAGACAAACTCCTGCTAACATCTCTTTCACTTGTTAAAACTATGTTGGGAGATGGATGTTTAAGACATGCAAAGGTCACGACTCACGAAACATGGATATGCTCCTGCATGTATATTATTTATACTTGAAGAATCCGATAATCAAGAAACGTCCTAATTTCAAAAAAACATAAGCAGTTTCAATGATGGAACTTTGAAACTACATGCAAGTAGCAGCGGAGCCAGGAGTCAGGATCCTATTATGGTGACTAATTAGTAATGCAATAGAATAATATGAGAAGATAAGTTGTTAGATTGTCACTTCCTTCAAGATGCTCTGTCTTATACTCCTATAGATTTTAAGTCTTAGATCAATACAAAGCGCATATATATTCTAATACAAGGACACAATATTTTCTTGCTGATATATCCACTAGTAGAGTAGTAGCAGAAAGAGCAGTAGATTTATAGTCACCAAGATTAACATAAAGGATGGATATTTCGGGCATACCATATTACCATTCATGGATGATGGCTATCTCAGTATCTTCTCACTTGTAAAAAGTAGGACAACAAGATAGCCAGGAAGAGCCAATTCTCACACTGCGAGATGAATTACTCTTGAACCCATCATAAAATCCAAAGTCCTGACAATGCATATGCAAAGAGGATCAAGATAATATCAAAAGAAAAAGCCTCATTCTTATAAACTACTGCCATCCCAAATTTATTATCCCCCTTTAATTTTGATAGCATAGTATTACATGTCGGTTTCAGTCAATGTTACAGTATCAGTAATTGCGGCCTACTCTAGCTAAAGGCGATTGATATCGCTTAAAAAGGGGCAAAATGTGGACAAAGTAGACTCCAAAACCTTTATATCTCGGTCATGTATAGATCTCGCAGACTATATTCAAAATTAAGTTTGGTAGGCAAGCTATGCCAACTTTGATCATTAGCTTCTCTATATGTAAGTAGAGATACGACCTGAAACTTGTCATAATTGATTTATCAAAACAAATAAGGAGCATATACAATAAATCGTAAAAACAATCAGATATTACTGAACCATCAAAGTCAAACGGAGACAAAATAAACAAGAGGAAGCCGACAGATTGTTTAATAAGATCCAGCAAATGTATAATAACCAGACGATTAAGTACTACTATAAAATCAGTCTCGGTAAATCACAACAAAGTGATGAACTAAACACTAACAAATCTACAAATCTGCTTACAATGAATTCAGCAATACTCGATAAACGCCGCTGTTCACAGTCGACATTCACAAATCACAATAATATTCAATTAAACGCCGGTATCCACAATTGACATCCACAAATCACAATAATATTCAATTAAACGCCGATATCCTCATTCGACATTCACAATCACAATCATATTATTCAATTTTTGTGAACTTGCGAAAGTATATGTACTCCGTAGCAAACAATAGCGCAGTTTCTTACTACTCACCGCAATTTCAAACCCTAATTCACCGAATTATCAATTCCTTCAATTCATATTCAACAATTAATTCATTAATCAAGTCGAATCGGTAGAATTCTACTGCAAAAAGTAAGAACCCTAGATTTGCGAAAGTTTGATTATGTGCAGTATTACCAAAATCGGAGATAAATCAACTATCATAGAAGCTGATAAATTGATAAAATTACTGAATTGATGATCAAAGAAGATGAATAAGAAGAAGAAATTGATCGAAAACCTGAATTAATAGGTTGAAAATTAATAGGTTGGATTGGAATCCGATTGTCATTCATCCTTGAAACAGCAATAGTGTTCGTTTCTTTTGGCGGCAAACGTTCAAATGAATTTATTCCTAAGCAACATGCAAGTCGTAATTACATATTTTCGTCCCATTTGCTTTATTACGGATCTCCAATAACAAAGACGGCATTTTGGCCGTATTTTTCGACCTCTATATGATCTTTTTTTTCTTGAAATTTTTAATCGTGAAAATAAGTGTAAATGTATTTGTTTTATAATCTAATAATTTTTATTCTCCAACTTATCAACAGTCAAAGTTCAAAAATTTTGACCTCCAAAAGCAAATGGGGTAAAAATAAGTGTGAAGAAAGTACAAAATACATCCGTCCGCCGTTGGATACAAAAGGTTAGTGTAAAACCGTTAATTACTCTGCCAATGTACCCCCACTCTAAAATCTACGGAGTGATAACCTCCACTATGAAGGACATATAATGGCTAATAAATGATCACATGGTAGTTTGTTTTCGAAAAAATTTACATAAATGGAAAAAATCCGAAGCAAAGTGGACAAATAAAATTAAAACGCTATAATAAAATATCGTAATTTATTTTCCCAGTACATTTTTTACTTATTTGAGTATTTTTTGTCCATTAATTTGCATTTGTGTACCCTTGAAGTAAAAACAGTAAACTTAATTCTCTCAATTAAAACCTTAATCAATCATATTATTCTTCCAAAGTAAACATATTTCTTCAATTATGAATGATATTTGAGTGTAAAATACATATTTAATTTGTTAATTGCATTCTTACTAATCAAATTAATGTTTTACTTTCATTTTTTTATAATCAATTTAGGGTTTGTGCTAATTGGTGGTGGACATCTGGTGGTTGCCCGGTGTTGGGAGTGTGGAACGGTATGTGGCTGCCTGGCTCGTCGTCGCCGGAGAAAGGGGGTTGCCACGCCGGTGGCCGGCGAGCACAGAACATAGAGGGAGGGTGGTCAAAGAGGGGAGTGTGTAGTAGTGCGAGGTTGCATAGTCACGGGCGGTGCTCACAGAGGTCGCAGGAGTCGGGTGAAGGGGATGGTAGCGACGACGGAGGTCCACGTGGGTGGTCAAGGGATGGGCATGGTGGTGATAGTGGTAGGTTGAAGTTGGAGGTTTGGGAGGAAAAGTTACTGTATTTTGATTTTCTTAGTTTTTTTTCTTTTTTCTAATGCAGTACAATCTTCAATGAGAGGAAATGAGGGGCAATTATGTCAAAAACGTACTACAATGAGTAATTTGCGTATTGCGAAAATCAACACCCTAAAAAATTTACATTTATCGTAAATAAAGTTCTCCATAAATAATTTTTTTAAGTAAAAAAATAAAGAATATAAATACGAAAGAGGTGAAGGGGCACAACTGCACAAGCAGTCATAGTCAAGGGGAACAACCTGAACAAGTATATACAATTGGAGCTATTGCAGTGCTCAGTGCTCGCTCACCTAGGCGCTCTCCATTATTGTGAAAAAAAACTTCATGATCGTACATATACTCACAAAAAGCGATTTTCAATAATCGCTACATGCTATGAAATTTTGACTTGCATTCCCAACAAATACGTATTGTTTCTTCAACTTCCTGTCTTAAGCAAAAACTAAAAAATAACAGAGATTACGATGACAGTAAACATACAGAAGGTGACGACTCAAAAAGAACATAACTGGATAATGAAAAGTTCAAATTACATACTCCTTAAGAAATGATCATGCTAAGCAGTGGCGTCCTGTTGAAGATTTAAATAGTAGTCGCCACTCACATGAGGCAATCAAGACAAGTTTCAGAGACAAATGAGAGAAGGAAATTCATTGCCTGCTTCCATAACACAAGCATCAATTTCGTGTTATTCTATACACTCGCCACCAACTCGTCATGTACTTCACGGTCTCAATGGTAGAATGAACTTCTCCAACACAAACTCTTCTATCTGTGGCCACCAAAAGAAGTAGCATGAGACAGAAAAACCAGCCAAAACAAACAATAACTCACCGAAATGAAAATTTCTCTCCAAACAACTAGGGATCATGTCAAAACAACGGGATTATCAAACTACCAGACCACAAATGGATTTTTTGCTCGGTTTATCAAACTATCAAGCTTGGTTTCCGAAATAAATCACGTGTAGATTTTTTCCTTAAGAAGATTTTGGTAACTTACGGATTTTTTCCCCATGCATTATACATTCTTCACTAAACTAATAGGTTGCATCTTAGTTATCAAACTACCAGGTCAAGTAATCTAAAACACATTGTGATCCTTGACCATTTCATGCTCCAGATACGAAAGGTTTCAACCCATACAAACTATCGACATCATATTCAACATATCTGCTACACGCTTTGGTTCCTCAACTAATTCTTAATCGGAAAAGAGCAACTAAAGAGAGAGTAGATTAAAGCTATAGAATACCAAGGAGAAACGTTAGACAGTAGACGCATATTTAAATGAACATAGCACTTATTCTGAACTCATAAAACTAAGCAGGAACCAATATCAGACAATTTTGAGATTCCTCTAGAAACTCTTTCCCGAGCTTACTTCGCTTTTCCATCATTATATCTTCTTTCTTGAATCTTGCTATCCAAATGCAAATGACTATCAATCCATAAATATTACTCCGAACCTACTTCAACATACCACAACAACATTGGTTCAATTCCCCCGTAAATGGTGAGGTCATATAGGTCGGATGTACACTAGTACTAACATACCGAGAGGGCGAGAGGTGGTTTCCATATATATGATCTATAATAAAATGTGAAGAGAATAACAGGAAGGTTGACAAAGTGTGATCAATGAGGCCTTAAATGACGGGAAGGATGACAAAGCAAGCTCTAGACCATTTCATGCTCCATAAACACCAAAAGTTTTCAAATCCTACAAACTATCGACTTCATATTCAAAGTAACTCCTAACATGCCCTAGTTCCTTGGTCCGTTCTCACTTAGAAAAAGGTAGCTAAATAGAGAGTACAAAATAAATTATAGAGCAGAAAGCACCAAAGTTAGACGACACTAGTGGCATAATGTAAACGACACATGCTACGAAATGTTTTTACCTAAAATGTTACCACTACTGCAAGCCGTATGCTAATTCACCATAAGTAGGAAACTAAAAAGAAAAGTGCAACATAGTTACATATCCAGCAATGAATTGTGTACCTCTCAGTGCCAACAATCATGTTCTTTATTCGACAGTAATTAATTTAAAGAGACAAGATTATGTAGGGAAAATGAAAGAAGGAAGGAAGTAGATTGTCGGCTCAAAGAGTGAAGAAGTTGTGCACCTTTACCAGGGCCAGCATCTTGCAAGTTGGAAATCACGAGCACTAACGTAAAGCATAGTTTCAGGAACTGATGATGACTGCACTCCCTTGGGACAACATATTCAAACTAGAACCCGTGTACTTGGCATAAGCTTCATGAACTTCCTTAAACGGTAGCACAAACCTC
>VHZZ01000218.1:108825-129945 GCA_009801015.1 Silene noctiflora
TTGTCAACCTTCCCGTCATTTAAGGTCTCAATGATCAGAGTCTCGTAGATTATTTGACCTGGTAGTTTAATAATTAGGATGCAGCCAGCGAGTTCGTTCGTTTACTGTAAAATAAAGAAAGACATTGTGACCAAAGTCTGCCCGAGCAATGCATCTACATATAATACTAGCTACTCTCCCTACCGGTAAGCATAATCTCTCTGATTTACTTTCTTTGTTTTCCAAACCTAAACCCCCTCTAATTTCCTGCAAAAATGTGGGATATTTTGCCATCTGAAATCGGTACTAACATCTTACACAGATTGCCTGTCAAAACCCTAATTAAATGCACTACTTTGTCCAAATCATTCCTCTCTTTATTCACTAGTCATGATTTTATCTCCACCCAGATTGCACAACATGCTAGTTCCCATTTGCTACTTCGTTATTTTACCCTCGACAAACAAGGATTGTTTCATTTTGAACCTGACTATCGCACTTTTTCTGGTTTTCAAACTCAAGGATTGCTTAACCCTTTTCCTTATTTTCTTGGTAATTGGTGTACTGTCGCCGGTTGTGTAAACCTGTGTTCATTGTTTGGTTGATGATTGTGGCCTTGAGGGTACTCTTATTAGGAAATTTTTTCACGTTCCACAGCTTATAATAGTATTTGAAAAACTAGTTTTATCCACATGCAAAATTGCACGGGTTAGGATATTAAACTTGCTTACGTGGGTTTGCATATTAACCGTTGATGACCTCTCCACTACAAACCTGAAGGCTTTGTTAATGCTGCTTCCAGTAGTTCAGGTATATAACCATGAAAACCGTGGTTGATTATCTAAAATAAACGAATCCAACAAATTGTTAATATCAACAAACTAACTTCAATTTGTAAACTAAAAAGTTTAGTACTAAGTCAGGGTTTTCAGAAATATTACATATTCATTAAAATTTCTCCCCGCCTCCCTTTCTATTTGCCCCCGTCGCTATAGGACTCTTTCGAAGCTCTCACGGTCGTACTTTCAACTGCGTACTAAAAGTACCTAACTCGTGGAGATAAAAAAGTACCTAACTCGTGGAGAAGATAGTCAAATTGTTACGTGCATAGTAAAGATGTCGACCAGCTCCTCATTAGTCGAAACATGGCAAAGTTAAACGAGCCTATCTATAATAACATCCCAATCGAAGCAAAATGTAATTCAGTGTTGCCGCAAAATGTAATTCAGTTAAGTTCGATTTAACTCCATTTAATTCAATTTTATTAAGTTCAGGTCAGTTCTTTTCAATCGAAAAGAATAGGATTTCAATTACCAATTACTTATGCCAAAATGAGCATCTTTAGAATGATGATAAAAAATAAGAACAATTTTCGTTAATTGATAAAGCATCCATGAAAGATGATACAAAAATAAGAAAAGTTTTGGTTAATTAATAAATTATTAAACCATATGATGACACGTTTATTTATAGGAATAAACAAGCAAAAATACAGTATTTGGCTTCATTTTACAATTATATTAGTATAAAACCGTCTTACAATCATTAAACAATATGACAATTGACAAATGCTATGCACCGCTTGCCCCTCGGCCACACTCCTTGACTTGCTTTGCCCCCTCACGCACAACACTACCATTCTGGTCTGGTATTACCAGCACCATTCTAGTACCCACCTCTCCCAACACCGCTACATCGACACTAGTTTTCATTACTCAGTGGTTCCCAGACTGCCAGTACACACTGTCTCTCTGCGGTTTTTGATCACCACTCCCTCCTTTTTCCACTTGCAGCTCTCTCCACACTTCTGAATAACTCCATGCCTCCTCGACAATCCGCCATGAGTTGCTTATAACCCCATGTAAAGCCTAATCCAAGCATTCCAGATTGCCCACAGTACCATAACAGCCTTACAAACCTCTTCCCGGTTCCAATACCTCAACACCAGCTCCACCCAGTGCATAATACCCTAACACCCTCCCCCATTCGTTCTCCATATTCACACCAGCAGCCTTCCAAATAATTTGGGCCGTGTGACGCAAAAAAAGAGCGTGGAAATCACTTACAACCACCACATGACAACGAGAGCTCGCCAGGTCTGCATCTCCCAATCGCCTCTGCACATTAGCTCTACAAGGGCAAAGCACTGCTACAATTTTAGGACCTTTGGAGGAACTACAATTTTCCAGTCTTTTCCATAACTTCAATCTCGCAATCGCCTCTGCACTGGCCGAGCAGGGCCCATCTTTTTTGTAATCTATCCTCCACAGAGCGTACACAGCTTCACCTCATTCAAACACATCACTCATCAGTTAGCCAGTCCACTATCTTGCTATCCCTTTTATCCACAAGGTGAAATCTATAAGAATTCATCCGAATGTATACTTTAATCTTTCATAGATTCATACCCTATTGAATTCAGAAACAAGTGAAAAAGAGTATGTTAATGGATTGACATTTTAGTACATTTGGTAAATAAAAAAAATTACACATTCTCACACCCCTGTAAACCCATGATCACATACAAGTCTACACTCCACTTTTCACCGGTCCTTTCAATTTAAATCCCATTTAAAGTAGAAAACAGAATAGCGATTCCACAATAATGTTTTTATCAACTAGGTACGCCTTAGTAATAAATCGTCTAAAATCATCGGCATTACTCAGAATAACGCTAGAGGGATGTCAACTTGTCTGGGATGTAGGCTTCCAAATGCGGTCATAATTCTGGTGTTGTTCTCTAAATTATAAACTGAAAATGTATCAAAACCTTGCGGGAACACGAACAGAACACGTGACCCGGGTATCCGGGTTTAGCACAACGCTAAATGTATATACGAGTAGTTTATAATTAAACCACCTATACAAAAAGGACTGTCCCAAATTTTACGGCTTTGGCTTTGGATCCTCTCCAGTATCTAGAGAATCCAGTACTAACAAGTCCTAACAGAGGAGGCAGAGGACAAATGAAAAGGGTAAATAGCCCCTTACCCTCTCCTGATTAAGGGAGTTGCCGAAGAGGATCCAAATACAATAGAACTAGGGATTGATTATCACAAAATTATAAGATAGTGATATAGTGAATATCACTTCTGCCACAGGAATGTTAATTGAATTAGGTCATATCCAGGATAAAATTTAAAATGAAAAGATGTATTAAACAAGAATTTGTGATAATGATAGGGAGTATCCGACACTAGGAAGTAAAACAGGGTGAGTTAAGTGAATATAATTGTGTCAGATTACAAATTTTCATCACAGAATTATCAGACAGGGATAACTGTAATTTCAAATTTTCTCATCATCCACAATTTATATATTACCAGTTTACCAACAAGTCTCCTTTGTGACGGACATATCCGTCCTAGCAAGCTTGCGACGGACATGCGCGTCACAAATGAGAATTTGTGCGAGTTTACCACCCAATAAAACTACTAAACATCATCGAATAAATTAAATTGGATTAAAACATAACAAATTTAAGACACTGAGAAAGTATTTAAAAAATAAAAATAAGCCTCAGACCGTCCTAGTTCAATAAAATATTTCAACACTACGCAATGTTAATCATTGCATTGCCGAACCAACCAAATTGAAATCATCACTGGCTTAATTTAACGATCAAAGTTCAAACCGATATATAAAACGCATTTGAAGACGTAAAAATAAAAATTGAAGAAAAACAATAAAAGAGGATGAATCAGATCTTCCTATCAAATTGGAGATAATCATATAACTCGATGAGTAATCAATAACTCCTCGAAAATTTACATCATTTTCACCCTTTTAGCCATCAGTAAAAAAGTAGTACAAGAAAAATAAAGAACTAACAACTTCCAATAAATAGATAAATTCTTGCTCAGCAAATATAAAAAGCAGACATAATCAGTGTTCACGTGAACTTCATAAGTCCAGACATAATTTTGCTAATCATCATTGCAAGAATTCGTAAACCAAAAATCATGAATCAGTAATAAAAGACTAAAAACACAATTATCTCAGAGAAGTCCCAATTAAGGAAATACGCAGACATTCGACATGGCATCAATTCCGACCGCCCGTCTGTTAATATCTCATCATTGATATGATTATTCAAACATAACACAATTAAACCTCAACAAAATTTATGATCGGTTTTTCTAGCATGTGCCCATTAATAACATAAATGTGGAAATATTCATAAGGTATTCTCATAAGATATTCAAGCATAAAATCATTTTACTGAAACTAGTGAGAATATCTTGTGAAATTTTCCACAATTACGTTACCAGTTACCCTTAGGGCACACATTAGAAAAACCGATTTTCAATATATAGAAAACGATAAATTAGATGGGCATCAGATAATAAGCGGAGATTGAAATCTACATGAAAAAAGATTCAGTGTGTAGGATAAGTACTGCATTGTTTCTCATCATATGCCAATCTAAATAAATAGGTGCTCTCTCCGTCTCAATCATTTAATCACTCATTTATCTTTGATTAAGAGATAAAAAAAATGATAGGGACGGAAAAAGTAATTGAAATATAAAGTATAATAAAGAAAACCCATGAGAAATTAGTAAGAAAACCAGAGAAGAGCATCAGATAATAAGCGAAGTTTGTAGTCAACAAGAAAGAAATTCAGTGTTAAGCATAAGTTATTTTCATCATATGCAATTTCTCTGGTAAACTAGGAACAAAAATAGTGAATGTTTCTGTCCCATTTTTGTATCTCATCCCACTACCTTTGATTTCTGACACACAAGTGTATCAAATGGAGAACTAGTGTGACGCAAGATGGAACACAAAAACCGAACCCAAAATCAGTATTTCGTAAATATTGGTAAGTTCATTTGACTCCAAAGCAATGATACAAAAATGCGATGGGCTGGTAAGCTGACCAAAATTAAATATATGCACCTGGTTTATCTCTTGAGAAATCACAATTTGTATTGTTTACTCAAGAGAAGATAAGTCAGATGCAAAAAAAAAAATACAATCAATTTAATTAAATGATATTCCCTCCGTCTCATTATTTATTTACCTTTTTCATTCTTTAAAGGGTAAACAAATGATCAGGACGGACGGGGTAAAAATCACTTAAAATGCGGCATTAATTTATCAAAACACAAAAGGGCAGCTACAAAATCACAGTATAACAATTAAGAGACGATTTCTATCAACCTTCTCCCTTTGCCCTCTCACAAACGGTTAAACAAATATATATCGTGTGGGGTTGGATGGCAAGTAGATGAAGCAAAATATACAATATTTTAACCGAATCGCCCTTTGCCCTCTCACAATCGGTTAAACAAATATATATCGTATCGTTTAAACAAATATATATCGTATGGGGTTGGATGGCAGGTAGATGAAGCACAATATACAATATTTTAACCGATTGTGAGAGGGGAAGTAGAAGAAAACATTCGATTAAAGCAAACTTAAACAAAGAACAATGGAAAGCTGAAATATATACCAGTAACAAGAAGCAATCCAGAAGAAAGCTGGAATCAAATTTGCCCTATACACAAATTACCAATAAAAACATTAAAATCCAAAAATTCCCAATCCAAACAGTTAGAATCTCTTAAACCGAGTATATCCGTCTTAAGATTAAAACGGAAATGAATGACAACTTGCCTTTACATTAATGGAGGAAGAACAGAGAGGAAGAATGAGAGGAATGAGGCGGATATATATAAAGGGGAAATATAAGGAGAAGAAGTTAGGGTTTGGGAATCATGTTTTGTATTTGGGCTGGATCATATTATAGTCATAAGCTTCAATTTCATGCATTGAGCCCATTTTTGTCAATCACACTTGGAGGTAGACCTGACAAACGGGTCAATCGGGTCGAATTTGGCCCGATTATTTCAGGTTGAGTTATTTTGGGTTCAGTTATTTTCGAGATGATTATTAACAAGTTATTTGTGGATAATTATTAGTTTGCAATAATGAACATTCAGGTAGGGTTATACTAGGTCGGGGTTAACTCGGGTTCGGGTCAAGTTCAAGTTTTGGGTTCGGGTGTCGGGTCGGGTCAATTTTGTCAGATTTACTTGGAGGTGACAATTTGATTAGTCGGGTCAGCTTTTTCTTTCGGGTAGAGTTGGGTTATTTCGGGCCAAATATTATATCGAATGGCAATTCTCATTTGTGACGGAAGGTATCCGTCACTTTGAGAAGACGGATACCACTTTTACTCACAAATGACCCATGAGAGGAGAGAGGAAAGCAAGTGGAGGGGTGCCCCACCTTTTGCTTTATTCGTTTTGTGAGTGGCATTACCCGTCACAAATACCGACCCGTCACAAGGGAGACGCTTTATATATCGAATTGAGTTGGGTTTGGGCTAAGCCATTATCATGTTACTTTATCGCATTATTTCAAATTTTTTTACCATTGAGCTTAGTTTTCGACAATTATTTCGTTTTCTTATTTCATTATTAACCCAAACTTAAAAACAAAATACTAAATCACTTCATTTTGATCAATATTAATCTTAATAATTGTCAAGTCGTCAATCGGATTCAAATTCGGGTCCGGATCACTAATCACTGATCATCTGGTCGTGCTGGGTTACATGTCATCATCGGATCGGGTCGGGTCGGTTTCGGTTTACAAAATTCTCAGATATTATCAGATCGGATTTGCTAGAGTGTGTGCCGGTCAGCTTACCCGCTTTATTCACACTTCAGCACAAGTCCTTTCCAAATACATTGTACATTATTCAAGCTAATATTTTATTATAGATATAATGACACAATTTCACTAAATTAAACATAAAATTTATAGAACTACAAATATTTATACACTAATATATCAAACACACAAAGAGAAGGCTATAAGAATTCATTCACATGTATACAATAATTTTTCATTGTTTCATAACTTATTGAAATTAGAAGACGACAAATGAAAAAGATCGAAAATAAATCCATGCACGTCAAAACAATTATATGGTATACTTGATAAATTTAATTTTTTTTCAATAATTAATTATTATACATCCGATGTATTACCACCAATTTTATAGTTTTTGAGCATTATAATAAAGTTTTTGAGTATTGTTTTAAAAATTATGAGTTTTACTATAAAGTTTCTGAGGTTATTTACTTAGACAATTAACTCAAAAAATTACAATAAAACGAAAAAACATTACATATAAATTTAGTTAAATTTGAGTTTTGAAGAAAAAAAATTAATATCTAACTTCTAAACTTTAATAAACTCAGAAAAATACACATATGTTCAAAAACAAATAAAGTTTGAGATAATAAGTTCAGAAAAAATACATATATGCTCAGAAAAAAATAAAGTTTGAAGTAATACATCCGATGTATGTTCTTTTTCAGTAAGTGGATTATACATCCGATGTATTATCACCGGTTTTATAGTTTTTGAGCATTATAATAAAGTTTTT
Organism: Silene noctiflora; assembly: GCA_009801015.1. Taxonomy (NCBI): domain Eukaryota; kingdom Viridiplantae; phylum Streptophyta; class Magnoliopsida; order Caryophyllales; family Caryophyllaceae; genus Silene; species Silene noctiflora. The sequence continues at coordinate 116,212 of VHZZ01000218.1, forward strand.
GAGTATTGTTTTMAAAATTATGAGTTTTACTATAAAGTTTCTGAGKTTATTTACTTAGACAATTAACTCAAAAAATTACAATAAAACGAAAAAACATTACATATAAATTTAGTTAAATTTGAGTTTTGAAGAGAAAAAAAATTAAAATTTAACATATAAACTTTCATAAGCTCAGAAAAAATACACATATGTTCAAAAACAAATAAAGTTTGAGATAATAAGCTCAGAAAAAATACATATATGCTCAGAAAAAAAAAAAAAAAAGTTTGAGGTAATACATCCGATGTATGTTCTTTTTTTTCTAATAAACCGTGATCACTTACAAATCTTCATTCATTTTTTTTACTATTCCTTTCAATTTCAATCCCATTTAAATTAGCAAACTGATATCGGAGTTCCTCGACAATTGATTTATCGACTTGGTATGCCTTAGTAAGAACATCGTCTAAGATCTTCGGCATTACTCCGAATAACGACTGAGGGAGATCGACTCTTCCCGGATGTTGGCTTCCAAATGCGGTATTAACTCTCGCGGTTGTGTTCTCCAAATTAAATTGAAAATGTACCAAACCTTGAGGGAATACAAACAAGTCACCTGTGTTAAGCACAGCGCTAAATAACTCGTATTCAGTGGTTACAAGACCAACGTATATGGTTCCACTTATGACTGTTAGGATCTCGGAAGCACGAGGATGATGGTGAGGTGTGTTTAGACCAAATGGTCCGAAGTCTACATGGGCTACGGATACACCTTGTGTGTTAAGTGCTGGAAATTGTGTTACGTCCACTATTGTCACATTTGAACCTAAGACGTTGTTTGTGTCTCCGATTTGATTGAATCCGTTGAATACGAAATCTTGGGATGTCACCTTCTTTGGGTTCTTGCATAGTAATCCGTTGATAATCACTATAAAACAAAATCACCAAGTTAATGATTTTTTAGTGTTAAATGAGGCGTAAGATCAGTACAATATAGAAGGGAGGGAAATTCAAACTCGTGACTTATTGTCACGATACCTCAACCTTAACCACTAAGCTAAGACCTCTTTCATATACAAGACAAAGATTATGCTAATTACGAACACATACATAAACGAAAAATGATTATTACAGAATATAATTATTGAGATGAATAATATTATTTCTCTTTGGATAATATTACGTGTAATATATTTTTTACAAGGTCAAAGTCATTATTAAGCCAATAAATGACTAAGCAAACAATGATTAAGCATTTAGATCAGCTAGTATGAGATTATTCCGGGTTAATTCGAAAATGCAATTTGACTGATAAGACCGATATCACTGTGGCGATGTCAATCAAATCGTGAAAATGCAACCTGAAAACTCGCGAGCGAGAATTTACACCCTTACGACTAAACCTGGTAAACAGATCAGATCGTGAAGATTTTATGTTAGTGTCACATATAAAGGGTCACAAACGACAAACCCCCCAACCCAAACTCAACCCAATTAAATATCATGTCGTGCTCGTGTCGACCCATTTACATAAATAATGAGTCATCAAGCCTAAACCCTAACCCATTAATTTCCTAATGGGTTCGTATCCTGATTTCGTGTCATGACCATATTTGAAAAGTTTTAAGTATATCTATCTATGTGATGGAGATCAAGAAAATTTAAGATTAATTTAGTAAACAGGTCATCCGTGTCAGGTTTGTGTTTAGAGAGCTCAACCAAAAAACTCAACACAATTAAATATTGTGCCGTGTTCGTGTCGACCCACTTACATAAATGGATCATTAACAAGTCTCAATCCAAACCCATTAATTTTGTGTCATTTTCGTATCGTGTCATTATTTGCCAGGTTTACTTACGACTCTACCCAATTCAAATTCGGACTAAACTTGATGAGACACACATATACAATAAAAAAGACAATGATTAAGAAGGAAAAATGTAATTAAGAAAAATAGACCTGCAGAATTAGGATCATTTACACCAATACAAAAGTCTTGAAGGGGAGCAGGATCGGAAGCACCTGCCTTATAGTAATGAAAACTCATAGCAAATGCCATGCAAATGACCAACATAGCAACACATGTTTCCAATAATTTTACCATAATATTATTACACAAATATTAATATTAATGTTTTTTTAGTACAAAAGATAATGGATAATTAGCTATTCGATTGTGGCATTTTTATACCCAATAGGGCAGCAACTATGCTAATATTATATTTATTTTATTATAACTTTTTAAGTATATTTATATAAAGTCAAATGTATGTTGATAATGAAATAAGTAATGTCACGATTATTTATTTATTTATTTAGTAATAACAGCCGATACGCGAAGCTCAGAATTTGTATTTTACGGTTGCCTCTAATCTCTATTTTCTTTTTTACATTTGTAGTATATTTATACAAAACTTCTTCATAGTTGTACTCAATTACGAGCATGTTTGGTTTAGTTTGTCTAAAATGAGTTTCTATTTTTTAAGCTTAATTTTTCATAAGTAGTTTTCAAGATACAGTTGATGCTTCTATTTTTATGGGTAAAAACATGGTATTTAAGCTTTTGAGAATCTACAATTAGGCCTCGTTTGGTTGTCCATCCAATTTATGGGAATTCTAAAATCCCATGAATTGTGGTTTTTGGAGGTTGTTTGGTTACCCCATTTTTTATAAAATGGAGGAGTTTTCAACTCCTACATGATGGGAGAATTTAACTACCTACCCCCCTCATGGTCATTGGAAACTCCTAGAAAATAAACTCCAGCACGAACAACCAAACATATTATTGCAATTCATGTGAATTTCGATGTGGGAGTTAAATTCACGTGCATTACAAATTAACACATCAATTTAATTCCTGAATGAACCAAACGAGGCCTTAGTTTTTAAATTTATGATATGTTTGGCTAAAAAGTGTTTTAAGTCCAAAAACACTTTAAAAAGTAAGGTTAAACACACACTGTATTTCATTATTTCCTCTTATAAATTCTACAAATTAAAAGGTTTTTGTGATGTTTCGTAAGTTATAATGGTTATCATACTGTCATAAGGCGGAGAAATATACATTAGTACCTGAAATTTAATATTTTGTTACCTTCATCTTAATCACTGAAATGAACATCTTATTAATCAAGAGATCGAATTCTTTAAATTAATTAATATGTAGAAATACATATTACTATAAAAAATCAATATGATCCACGAACATTCGATGATTCGAAGCCGGGTCTCAAAACATCGTAATCGAAGCATGTCGAGCGAATTAAAAGAGCCGAGTCTCGAAACCTAGGAGTGCAAGCACGAATATATTTAGAACAAATTAATTAAAGAAAACAACTATGACTATAATATTAAAGTCAATTTGGTACAAATTTAAAGCCAAGTCTCAAAATAATATAGTATACCATAAAATAAAGAGCAAAGTCTCAATATAATACAACCATTTGTAAACAACACAAAATGGATTATCGATGGAATGGATAAGATCGAATTGCATATTTTTCATTGATGAATTCTTAACATCTTCCGTATACTAAAAGAATAATAGATCTTTAAAATATTCTCGCCTATATAAATTTGGCTATAATTGGGCTGTCATTATATCATATCTCTGATTGAACTTTTATTATATCATATTTGTAATTGAACTTTCATTATATTATATCTACAACTGAATTATACTGAACTTTTTCTTTTCCACCGATATACAAAACAATAATAATAATAATAATTTTTACAATTAAATTTCAAATTTGAATTAAATATCAGTTGTATAATCGTTATTTTCTTTAATATTCCTATCTAAAAATCCGCGCATTCGCGCGGGATCTATGCCAGTATTTATAATAATGTAATGGTAGGTCTTATTAGGGGTAAATTCAAGTTATACCTCGATAATTATATAAGGATGAGAGAACGTCTTTACAAATGTTGTCAATTCTTTTAAAAGGAGTTTATGAGAAGATATGTGAGGGATTGGAACAAAATCGTACTATTCTGGACTAGTGAATGACAACGCAGTTACGAGCCCAACAAGTACTATCAGGTGGGCATACTGTGAAGAAACTCATATTAATCCACATGTGAGTGTCCGACATTGATAGAAAAGGAGAGCGTTTACCATTTTATGAGTAAAGGGACTACTCACTCTATTGCTAATTGGTTTTAGAGTGCAAACTCGTTGGACTTATAAAACGGATTCTATCTCCTCCATTTGATTTGACTTAGACATGTTTACATGATTTAATAACATGCTAACAGAGCTCATGGTAAAAGACCTGGGTATGATAGATTAAACTAGGCCTTTAATCGCGACTATTGGAAAATAACATGGTTTGAGAATTTACCACTTTATAAATTAAGGGGAAACTCCCTCTACTGGGTGTGGTCCAGACCTGTTTGCATGATTTACAACGTACGAACAATGTGATCTTGAAACGGAATACTGAGAACGGAGCAGATTGCATATGTGAGCCCAAAAGAGAGTCGTAGGCCCTAACAATTTTTATAACTGGGCTTGACACGGCCCAATTTTATGGTAGGACTCCAGCAAGGGTACACAAAGATTTGTGTAGACCGATTTTATACTAATTTATCGTAAAATGAGATTTTTTAGTAATTATTTTCTTTTAGTAGTTTGGCTATGCTTGAATAGGTTTACAAATATATTCGTACAAAATCGTCTTAGACAGGATTAACTCTTTGAAATAGCGCGCAAGGGTGGAGTCCAGTGGTTAAAATTTGGTGAAATTCCCACGAGATCCAAGTTCAAGCCTCCCTAAAAACAATCTTATGCAGTATTTATTATCTATACTATATAATTAAAAGGTTACCTTAACCCATTTAATTTTATTCCACATCATCTTAAACACATTTAATTTTATTCCACATGAAATTTGTACATTCATTAATTTCTATCATTTTTATTTATGAAATAATAATTAAATTTATATAATACAATATAGTTAAAGAGTAACTAAAGCATTGAGATTCTTTTACTTAATTTTAGTTATTATTTAATCATATAAAGACCATAATTTAAAAAAATTAGAATAGGAAAAACCATTTAAAATAAAAACCGCAAAACCCCTCAAAATTTGATAATTTTAACCCTTGAAAAACAAACGAAAATTAAATAGGAAAAAAAAATAAAGGGAGTTGACAATAGTCATAATACGGAGTACCGTGTTAAATTATGTTTTATTTTCATAATTTACATCCTATTTTATCATATGTCATGTTTCCAAATAATTCGTGTTTATACAGGCAGTATTAACCAAAAAAGGAAAACTTATATAAAACCCGTAATTTTTTCACGGATTTCAAAACTAGTCTGAGTTCAAATACATTACTTTATTAAACCTTTATTATAATAATTAAACAAACAAGTAGTAATTATTAATGATATACAACAAATCATAAGCAAAATGGATAATGATAGCAAGCTACGATACTAAATTTCAATACCACCCTTTCAAAATCCGATCTCGTACATTTATTCAAACATCTTTAACCAAATTATTACCATATCTTCCAATTTGAACCCCATTTAAAGAACTAGAAAACTGAGTTCGAAGCTTCTGAATAACCTCATCATCAACCTGATAAGCCTTAGTAAGAACATCATCCAAAATCGCCGGTGTTGTACCAAACAACCCCTGAGCGCTATTAACTCGGCCGGGATGTTGACTACCAAAGGCCGCAATCGCTCTAGCCTTACTCCTCTTAAGATTATACTGAAAATGTATTAAACCTTGCGGAAACACGAATAAATCCCCGGGATTTAATACTACGCTAAATAATTGATAATCGGTGGTTATAAAACCCGCGTATAGGGTACCGGTTAATACGGCAAAGATTTCGGATGAGCGGGGGTGGTGGTGCGGCGTGTTTAACCCGAATGGACCGTAGTCGATATGGGCTATGGCTACGCCTTGTGTGTTTAAGGATGGGAGACGTTCGACGTCTATTAATGTTGCGTTTATATGTCCGATGTTGTCCGTGTCTCCGGTTTCGTTGAATCCTTTGAATAGGAAATCTCGAGCTGTTACCTTTTTCGGGTTTTTGCATACCAACCCGTTGACAAATACTGCCAAAAAAAAAAAAAAAAAACACGTTAGATTTTTCAAGACGGGTACGTTAGAGAAAGTAATGGGGGTCGATCACTACTTTTGTGTATTTCCCATTAGATGAGAAAATTGGAATTAATTTTTTTTATTTTCCGTGGATAATATGACATAATCGATCTAAGTACACATTATCTGATAAAACATAACTAGTCTAAATCCCGCGCATATTTGCGCGGTATATATAGATCTTTTAATTTTTACGATAATACTTATAGATTTTAGATTTATATCTCGTGAATTATTATATAAAAATAATAATAATCAATTCCATGAGGTGTGTATTTTATGAAAATATTTTAACTATGTCAATTTTTTTTAATTAATTCATTTTTCGTCACGAAATTAGTAATAGGAGTAACAGTTTATATGTAGATTATAGTTTTATACCAATTTTGTTTTATTTTTGTTAAAAGATTATATTTTTAAGTTTAATGATGAAAAGATTATTTTTAAATGAAATATTAGTTTAATAAATGAAAATCTAATTTGTTTCCATATATAATCTTAGCACTTTGGAGGAAAAACTTTAGCGAAGTTTTATTCTCTTAGTATATAGGGAGATTATAGCAAAATCTGAAAAAGCAATTGTGGAGCCAAATAAAATAAATTATAACTTTTTTTAAATTCTATGTAGATTTAAATGAAATTTCTAAATTCATGACGATAATTTTTGCCTGAATTACTATGCAAAATATTACTCTGTATTTCTGTCAGTATCACTTATTGAGTGACAGAGTATTGTATAATTTAATTACTAATTTCACTCTCGAAAAAAAAAAAGTTAAACAAACGACTAAAACAGAAATTTGTTAAGAAAAAAGAACATACATCGGATGTATTAACTCAGATTTTACTCGTTTTTGAGCATATGTGTATTTTGTCTGAGCTTATTACCTCAAATTTTATTTGTTTTTGAGTATATGTGTATTTTTTTATGAGCTTATTAAAGTTTATAAGTTAGATTTTAATTTTTTTTCCCGTCAAAATTCAAATTTAACTAAGTTTATATGTAATGTTTTTGAGTTTTATTGTAATTTTTTGAGCATAATGTTTTAGTGAATGAACTCAAAAACTTTATAGTAAAACTCGTGATTTTTAAAACAAAGCTCAAAAATTTTATTATAATGCTAAAAAACTATAAAACTGGTGGTAGTACATCGGATGGACTTATTGAAATTTGTTATATGTATTTATCAATTTTGTGCATTTAAATTAAAAATATTGTATCTAATGTAGTGATCCATATATGAAATGATGATTTAGTCATTAAATCGACAACTCGCCAAATTCTCTAAGTATTTTTTTGTATATCAGCTATTCTTGCTTGTGATGAAAATTGACTTGGGCATGATATCTCATAACTAGTCTTTAAAATTTGTTTAATTTTATTTAAACCGATTGTGAGACGTCACAAGCTCCGTGAAGGACCCAGGGATTTAGTATTAGGGGGCAGTAAAAAAATTTTGACGCTTTATTTATGCGCGTCTAAAACAACATTACAACATTAATATATTTTGAATTTTTTCCCCTAAATTAGTTATTAGTTATTATACAAGTAAAAGAATGAAAAAAATAATTGGTCCTATAGATATCTTTTTTTCAAAAAATAATGCTTTCTCTAAAATACTTTAAATTCTAAATATATGTAAAAATAACTTTTTTATAAAATATAGTATCAAATTTAACAAAAAATGTAAGTGGTTTAACGATTTAGAATTTAGTTAGTTATCTAAAGATCAGGGGTTCAAATCATACATCAAACCACTAACAAACTTTAGATACTTATAACAATTTATTTCGGAAACTTCATGGGGAGCACTTGCCCCCGGGTGCCCCCTTGGGTCTGCCCATGCACAAGCTTATGATGTCTGAGTGCTTCACAAATGCAAATTTGTGTTAGTATATATACCATACAATAATTTCGAAGAGTAAATACTTCTTTCATCTCGATCAATAATTATTTTGAAACGTAGATGAGAACCGGCAAATAACAACAACTATCGATTTGAACGACTGGAAAACAAAAATATATACGAGTATATTTTATTAAACGAAAATCGAACCTGCAGACTTAGGATCTTCAACACCAACACAAAAGTCTTGAAGCGGAGGAGGATCAGAAGCATCGACCTCGTTAAAGTTCAACCTCATCGTAATCGCCATGCAAATGGTAATAATCACTAAAATGGTATTTTCACTAGGGTTTTTTCCCATAATTACACGAGTAAATATGATTAGTAAATTTATTAATATTAAAATTAATAGTATTTAATCTTAATAATTAATCAATTATTGTTTTGCAAAAAAGTAGTAGTAGTTTGTGACGGTTTTATACTCGAAATAGATTGAATAACCATGCATGTGTCGGTACGTACAACGTATTCATATCGTCATATTAGGGATCACAATTGAGGCCACGTCCTTTTCTAAGTAAACTATTTAAGCTAATTATAGAATTATATAATAAATATAATCACTATTATAGATACGGGTTTATTAATTTGGATTCTCTTCATTAGTTACTTTTTCTCTACATCTCGGTGTCACCCTTTTACATGCATTTTTTATTATTGAGGTCCCCATATTGCAGCTAAAAACCCACCAGCGAAATTTTATGGTGATGAAAAGCATCCCCTATATATTAAAAGATTAACCCATCTCCAAATTCTCCCGCTTAAATTTCCCGCCTATGTGATATTCTACTGGATAATATTTATTTTCTAATTAATTAGTGATCACTATCGATATTTACTTACTACTATTAAACAATATTAATCTCCTAATTAATTTTATAACATCAATCATTATTTAACTTTTACATAAATAGGCTAATAAAATATCTATGCAAATTTTTTACCCTTTTTAAAATGGAGGTAAACTGCATTAAATTAGTTTAATTATTTGTCAAATTCTCTAATATGTATATCTAAAATACCGTGCATTTGCACGGGATTTACACTAGTAATAATTACCAATTAGCTTACCATCTTAATTACTCTCCTAATCCCCCTTATACTAAAAAAAATAAGAATTTACTAAAATTTCCCCGCCTAAATGAATTATTCTATAATTAGAATCATTATTTCATATTTACAAGTGAAATCCCACTATACCAAACACTAAATAACTCTATTTAATTAAAAAAAGGTATAATATTTTTCCAATTTCCATAGATATATTAATAAGATATTATGATTTTGTTACTTAAATGAAATTACACTAATTAAACGTATGATTTTGATAGAAATAATACTGTTATTATTTGTAAAACTAAACATCATAGCCAAGAACTAACATTTTTTAGCAAATATTTTCTAAATTATTACACTATTCATTTCTTTTGATACAAATTTATGTGATACAGAGTACAAATTAATAGTATTTATAATTTTTTTTGCTTTTAAAACGTAAAAACTTTCGAATTACAATTTTTTTTTTTTCACTTTTACTTAATATCTATCTCTGCTCCATATTATATGAACATTAAGTATATTTGTTACAAGTTATATTACATATACAACACATATCTTATTTGATTTTATTACAAATGTCATTATTTCACGTTTATATTACGCCTTTAGTAGATATAATGATATAACAACAATATTTTTTTAAAATAAAGTTAACAATATAGTTTCAGTAAAACCGACAATCTTATTAGGAGTAAAAATGTTGAACTTTTTTTTCTTTTCTACCTCTTAATGCCAAACATTATTAATAGTAAAATTTTATGATTAAATTTCAAATCAAGTTATACCAATGTGTAATTGTTAAATTCTCTAATATTTCTATCTAAAAACCGCGCATTCGTGCTGGATCTATACTAATATTTCGACTAGTTAGTGTGATAATTATTAAACCCTAAATTTCAACTACTACTTAAGGAAACGTTGACAAAGATAGGCTTAAGTGTAAGACACTCCCCCACGATCCCCATGTTAGATAAGTATTCCACTAATAAAATGTCTAATATAATAACACTATCAATTAGCAGATCATTAATACCTTAATGATATACTAGTTTAGACCTCGTGCAATAAATCCACGGTATTTAAAGTTTCTTTTATTTTTAATAAATTGCTTATATAATAGCAGTATCTTATTAATTGTTCATATTTCTCATCATAGTATTTTGCTTTGAGAAAAAAAAGGTTGTAACTGATAATTACTCGAGAGAATTGACCGATGTGCTGAAATATATTATAAAAAAANTTATATTTTAATTAAGATATTATAGTTTTGATTTTAGTGAAAATAATATAATTTAATTTAATTTTAATGAAAAGATAATAATTTAATGAAATAAAGAAATAAAATATAATTATTAGTTTCCTTATTTATTTAATTGTACTTAGCTTCCTTATTTAGGAAGATGCTTTTTGGAAGGAAAAATTGAGAGATCGTCTATTCTTTTAGTAGATAGGTGATTCTTTAGATGACAAGAGAAACCGACTCCGCTTAAATCTTCAAGTATACGTAATAACCTACAAATCACGTTTATCAGCTTAACTATGTAGTTGAGTTAGTGGATAAGGCAAAAGAGTTACTTGCTTTGTTCCGGTCAATTGTTTTCCTTTGGTTTTAGCACACAGATCAAGGGAAGAGGAGGAGTCAATTATGAGTGAGAAAGATCAAATTGTTCATCAAATGCAATCTTAAAATAGAAGCACAACAATTGACGGAGATACTCGAAATGAAATATGACAACAAATAATCGGGACAAAGGGAGTATATATTGTCTCGTTATAATTCAGTTGTTTTATGACGGAGTCTTTAACTTATGGAGTATTTTTTTCACATTTAATTATCTACAAGTAACCCCTAAGTACAAATTAAACTCATACTCCCTCTGACCTGTTACACTTGTTTTATTTTGTGAGGGAAAAATAAAACAAGTGTAAACAATATCACTGAGACGGGACGGGACGGAGGGAGTATATGGTTAATCTGCCAAAGAAGAGAAAACTGAACACCTAATAATCCAAGAAACAACTTTATATTGGTAGTGTTATTTGAGCTGAAACTTTTTACGTCTAATACAACTTGCCTTATTGTGAGAGAGACACTATCCGTCTTTAGCTTTTAACGGATGATACCCGTCTTCAATAAAAATTTGTGTACAAATAATTGACAAAAACCGAATATTTACCAAACATCCTCATCATAATGAGTACGTCTTAACTTAAAACGTCTCACAACCTCCTTTCATTTCAACTTTTAATTGTGGTCAATTATAAGAAACGTCTAATAAAAAATAGTGCATTATAGTTAAACATCATAATCCCATTTAAACCTTTTTATTTAGATGCTTCCAAGGTCAAATATCGTGCTAAATTAAGCATTTGACTAAGACGTATATTCAACAAATTAAAAATTTACACCTTCCGTTCCAGGTCATTTGTCGTCCTATTCCATTTTGTGTCTCGGTCAATTATTGTCTTTTCTATGTTATGATTGCATTTGATCGATAAGCTATTTGATCCTTTACACTCAATTTAGTCCATTTATCATCCTATAATTGACCCCCTCATTTTTTCTTGACTTTTTTCTTAAAACCGAAGGATAACAATTGATCGGGACGGAGGGAGTAATTTAATTTAATTAAGATGGTTATTACACCGTATCAAACCTTCCTAATCAAGCTTATCGATTACCAACTACACGTACGCAATTACGCATGCATGGTTTTAACAATTAGGCACCTGTTCATCTTGATTTATACCTTTAACCTAACTTTTTTTTTTTTTTTTCTTAAATGCATGGTGTTTTTATTCTAAGTTAATAGAGTGACCTGGTAAACGGGTTAATCGGATTGGATACGGTTTAAGTTTGTTCAAGTTTGCAAGATTTCGAGTAGGGCTGAGAATAGGTCCAAGACCGGACCGAACCGGACCTAACCGGACGGGACAGAAGACCGAAAATAAAAATTTAGTGGACCGAAGACCGGACCTAAAACTTTCGGTCTTGGACGGGACCGAACCCGAAATATTTGGTCCGATCCGGTCCGGTCTTGGACCGAAATGGACCTAAAACTAGTTTTTTCACTGTTTCGTATACGATAATTACATTTTAATTCCACTAAATAAAATGTATTTAAATAATTAGGTGATTTTTTTTTTTGAAAATTATTGACAATACTAATTTATAATGTCTTCGGAAGATAAAATGTTAATTTGATTCATAATATTTTAATGATTGGTCTTTAAAACATGAAATTTGGTCCATTCGGTCCGGACCTAAATTAACCGGTCTTGGACCGGACCGGACCGAAGACCGAAATTTGAAAAAACGAGGACCGAGGACCAGACCAAAATAATTCGGTTCGGATTTGGTCCAGACCAAATGGTCCGGTCCGGTCCATTTTTCCAGTCTCGACCTAAATTTGTTCACCCCTAATTTCGAGTCAAATCATCAGGTCACTTCTAGTGAGGTATAATATTATTGATTGGATCTAATGACCTTGTTTTTTTTACAATTTTTTTCTATTTGAGAAGGTTCGTCTAACGAATTTAAAAATGTATGGTTCGAAAACGCAATTCTAGACCCGAAATAGTAGAAAACCTAAATTTATTTTAACAGCTGGTACTCGAACCTTGGCATTCAATCAACAAGCAATATAATTTAAAACTCCAATTTTAAGAAACTTTTAAATAAACATGCTATTAAACGACTCTGCATCTAATACGATTAAGATGTACAATCATACCAATCAAACTTAGTTCAACCAGGGTCTAAATAATATTGGACGATTTACCCTTTCTTTTGAGTAACCATTTTTAATTAAAATCGACCGGCCAATGTAATTTTAAACACGTATAATAATTTAGCTTATTTCAGTTCAGTTCAGTTCAGTTTAGTTTTATGCACTTCATTTCAGTTATTCTCTTCATAAATTAACTCTTACTTCAGTCACTTCAGCTCCATTAAGTTCAGTTCAGTTCAGCTCCAATAAACTCAGTTTGGTTCAGACAATTTCAGTCCGAAAGAACAGGACCGGTGAACAATGACAACTACTCAACAAGATTGCATACGTTTTCTAGTTTAAGAGGAGTACCGTGACAGAAGATTGTAATTAATAAAGTATTGCCTCACGTCAAATGTTAGTCAATTAGTCCAATTTGGTGCCAAATGCATGCATGCAATAAGAAATGCTTGTCCATTCTTTGTTTCTTCTAAGGAGATATGAATGCAATGATCGATAATATTGATGCCTTTCATATAAGCATATCATATAAATAGTACTTAATATATAAGTATTGTAGTAGATTTCCGTGTTTTAAGTTTGAGAATAATATCATTCATCTTTGAGCGCTAAATTATATAAGGGAGCGTTTGGTTCACACAAAGGTATCGATATGGAATCAGGAATCAAATCAGGGTGATATGGGTTTGGAACTCGATTCCTCATACCTTGTGTTTGGTTCAATTCGGGAATGAGAAATCAAATCTTGTTGTATGTTTATTTTATTAATAAGATTTTGTACTATTTACTTATTTATTAATTTTCTACTTTAAATTTTCATATACGGAGTATTAATTAGTTAAAACTTTTTTATAATTCTTTTTATATATGTTGCTTTTTTTAAATATCATAATATTTTTTGTTCTTAAATATATTAAACACGT